>VXBZ01011487.1:36744-82839 GCA_013399135.1 Heliornis fulica | reverse complement strand
ATTCCATGATTCTATGAATGAAACCATGCTTATGTGAAACTAATTGCATTCATGGACAGTAGGAAATCACGTTTTTTATAAATCAATGAATTTTGATTGCTTCACAGTTTTTTGCCTTTGAACTCGATGTGAGTGTGTATGCATTTGGGAATGAGGCTATCTCCCCTGCTGTGGTTACTTGCAGGAGCACTGAATGATGCCTCTCCATGAATTTGACAAAGTCGACAACACCAATTGAGACATGACATTCAGAAAGTAGGTGGTGGGGAGGAGAAGGAGAACCAGTAGGACACGGTTTACTATTTTGTTTTATTTTACTTATTAAAACTACATTTTCTGCTTCATGGACCCCCTTTCTCCAGGAGAGGGGGAGAAAAAATAACTGGCTCACAATTTTCAAATGTGATTATCTTCCACCTCTAGTGGCATTAACCTGGATCTTCCAACCATTGAGACTAACAGCTTGGGTTTTTTTTCTAATGCATCCTTATACTGAGTATTCATTCACTCTCCTTTTGTTTATTCTTTGGAAAACAAACTAAGACTGCAAATGTTTGAGCCAGTTTGATACTGATGTTGGGTCAGGCTTCAGGTTTTGATATTTATCATTTGTTCAGTGAAATGGAACTTTTTAAAGACAGTTAATAAATCACTTTGTCAGCTGAAAAGTGAACCACCAGGAGAAGAATGGCAGTGGTAAAAAGACTTTTAAAAGTATCTTATACATATTCTGTGACTTCCTGTGAAATCTGCAGAACATTTTAGTCAGTCTCCTTCAATCCATTCTTGCTTGTCCTCTGAAACTTTTTATGTGGCTGTAGGGTCTAACATGAAATATATGTGCACATGCCAAGCTGAAAGATAAATGTATCTCTTTGTTCTCACTGGTCCCTCTGGATAAACCCAGTACATTGTAATGGAAATACCCACAGGACCTGCAGTTCACCTCTACAGGCTGATGTGAGAAGATGTATGTATCTGGACCCACCAGAACCAACATGACATTTCTAACAATAGACCAACACCAACAATTAATGAATGGAACTGACAGTGAGGTAATCAAAAGGCCATGTCACCTAAACATTTGTCTAAATTCCAGAAAGTTCAAAGCATTAACTTACAGGATTTGTGCAGCCTGAACAAAGAGACTGTCCCTGGGTTGGGCATGTCGAGCTCATTGGATGTGCAGATGGATGATAGGGTGCCAGCAGGGAGCAGGCTGGGACCCCTGAGCTCAAAGGAACACCTGCATCCTTTTGTCTGGGCACACACACACGTTCTTGCAAAGTCAACTCTGAGGATTTCCTCAGGAACAAATCCTGAACTGAATCTTTCCTTAAGCTTAAATACTGACTCCAGTCCCTAGACTAGTCCAGATGTGAATTTGAATGCTATTGCTCAATTTCAGTTAACAATATAATTACACAGTGATATAACTGCCTATCATGAAAGCCTTGAAAACCTAGTCCTAAATTTGCATCTCTTCTTCAAGTAAAAGACCCCATCTGTGAGAGTAAGCGTTTCAGTATGAATTCAGTGTTATTGCTTTCATTTCCTTATATGACCCAAAAATTGCAAATTCATCTGATGTAAATATTTCAGGAGCCTGGAATGTCTTTCGTGACTGTTATTAACGTAAGTAATTACATCCTGCAGCGAATCCAATTTATTTAACATTTACTGCATTGGACATCAGGCATCTTTTGTGCATGATGACAGGTAACAAAGCATAGCACCTTTAGTAATCAATTTTTTTACATCAGTGACTGTTTTGGAACATGTGATTGAGTGTGCAATATTCATGTCATCATTTTCAGCAATTTACCCAAAGCCTGGTGATTGTTATTTCTGTAACAGTTGAAAAAGCAATTCCATTTTACTGGAATTTGTCATTGGACTGCTCTGACAATTACGGGATGCCCAACATATGCAGGACAAAGAGAGGACAAAACAAGAACTGCCACCCTTTTTGGGTACAGTGTTGTTTCAATCTTGCTGTCATCAACATTCAGCACTTCAAATAGCAGGGCACTGTGGTTTGCTTGCCATTCCTTCATGAAGCCAAAACCAAACATTTAAAACCTAGAGGAGTGATGAAATATAAAGCCATCGTGAGGAACCTGCTAAGATTTTATCAATACACTCTTGACTGATGTACTAGAGCAGAGTGACTCCACTTATTTCTGCTACTTCAAGAAGCTACTTCGGACCACATCAAGCAGAAGCGCACCAGCTAGTCTTCTGGCAGTGTGGAGCCTAAAAACACCCTGGCAGAGGGGTGAGTGAAATTCATCCCTTTGAGGAAAGGGGAAGAATGTAAATACTCACAGTCTAATTCTCATTTACAACAAGGCCCTTTCACACTGACCTAGCTGTCAACACAGGTGCGTTAGAGGATGATGAAGGTATGGGCACACTTGTTATTATTTATAGTCTGTCATGCCATGAAAATGGAATTTCCAGATCCTTGCCCTAATGGGCCTATGAGGCCAAATAGTGTTCAGCTCGCTTGCATGACTAGTCTCATTGTTTCTACACAGCTTCATCCCACAAGTAAAGGGAAAGGATATGTTTTAAATTCCACTGAGCTCAATATAGAGGCCTCTCTTAGAGGATGGAAAGATTAGGCTCTGATCCTACAAACATTGTCTTGTTTGAGGCATTTTACTTCATTTGTCCCCTTGTGTTCCTCATCTTCCATGCCAGTGGTTTCTTAGGGTTTTGCCACAGGTTGACTTTTCATGGGAAGTGAAGCATTCCCGCCAGAATCTTGGTTTTGAGGCAGCTTAACACAGGCTGAACTCTCACATCTTCACATACAATGAGCCTTGGGGTCTTACACACATTTAGAGAGAAAAGTAATGAGCTTCCCACTTACTTATGTAACCATACAAACTTATTCTCCATATTTAACTCTTTCTCTCTACATTGCCTCCAATTTGGTACCACTGAAGTTCATTGATTCATTATGTTGTCAGGATGTAAGGTACTATCTTTTGTGCATATATTCAGCACATGTGCTATCTTTTGTGCTTGAATAACCTCTGACTTTAGGATGCCCACAGCAATGGATCCCAAATCCATATTAGGGCTACTCATACATGGCACTGCAATAGTCATAAGAACATACAGTTGGTGCTGCATTTTTGTTTTTGTAATTGTGAACTACCAAACTGTGGGGTTTTTTTCATGAGCAGGTGGTACAAGAGCAAATTTACCTGAGTCCTGATCAATCAGTGAACCTTTTGCTTTTGGTTCCCATAAGATGACTCCTCTGTGAGGATATGAATTCTCTGAATACTTATTTTCAAGCAACAGCTCCTTTTAATGGGGTGCAGATGATGTGAAAATATAATAATACATTATGCAAACACAAAGCCTCAGTTAAGTTTTCAAGAGCACTGTATAGCCTTGATTTCAGTTGCTTCAGTTCGCTCATTCCATTTTTCTTGAAGCTGTGTATTCCCCAGAATGATTCCTCCAACCAAAGAAGTAAGAATAAAAGCATTTCCATTTGGCATTAGTTATTCTATTCCTTTTCAGAAAAGAGCAGCAGTCTCAGTAGTGTTCATGCTCTGCTATTAAGGGCTAAGAAACCTTTTCCTTAATTATTTTTTTTTCAGACAATGCCTTCATTTCACATTTCCCAAGGCAGATAATGCCATGTTGCAACACATCAAATCCTGGCACACCAGCTACACACCTCATTATCCCAGGTCATGGGATGGAATACGAGAAGTCTGGTATAAATGGATGTCATGAAGCACAATGTAGGGTGTCAGGGATGAGTTCTCGACATGCTGTACTTTACTGCAAAATGTAGCGTGATGAAAGAGGTTCTTAACTCTCCAGCATCTAAAGGCGACAAACTTAAAGAATGTGGAAAAACATAAAGAACTCCAGACCTTGCTAACTTGCCTCTTTTTGAAACCTCCTAAACAGAGGTGATTACCTTGTTAACGTTGCAAGCAGAAATGCTTCAGTATAATAGGATCTCAGATAATAGGAGTCTTCCTGCTTCTCATCCCTCAGGATCCGGGCCATACGGCTTTGAAAGACAGGATCTCTCTCTTTCTGGAAAACATCAAAGTCAATGACATATCTTAATTGTCTACATAGGAAAATTTGAACTTTGCTTCAGAAAGATTGCTTTGTTAGACTATTAAAATGTATATACATGCAAATTGCTTAATTAGGAAGACTTGATACAATCCTTTTGTTGGAAGTATATTTGGCTTATTAATAACTAATTTATTTAATGCATGGAAATAGCTTACAGTTGAAAAAATAAGTACGAGCTCTAAAAAATTATTTGTATAATGTAAGAACAGAATCCCATGATTTTAGTAAGCTAATCAAGATATCTGCGTCAATCATTTATTAAAAACAAATGAAGCTAAAACTTCCTGCAATCTGAATGAAAGCAGGAATTAATTTTGCAACCAGAATCCATTTTAAGCATTTACACATCCTGTAGCTGGGCACATGTAACATGGGGACTGAACTGTAATAAATGGAAATAGCTTATTCTTTGGGAAAAAGAAAAGCTATCGGCTTTCTCAGGAAAAAAAGAAGCAGGTCTCCTCCATTCCTCTATCTCATGTTCTATTCATCAGCCCTTCATCATCTCTGGCATTCTTGGGGCATATTTCTATGATGTTGTCTCTAGACTTGAAATGCATTGTAATATTTTGATGGCATGTGTAGTGCTCTGAATCCTGTAAGTAGCATTCACTCTCTCAAGGTGATGCAGCTCGGAGGCAGGAGGGTTTGCTGTTTGTAACAACAAAATCGAGGAAGAAAGGAATCACTCAGAGCAGACTACTCTGAGTGTACAAGCATTTTGTGCAAGAACCCCCCAAACTGTGCTGTTTCAGCTTGAGTGGGCTTATATTTTTTTAAGCTGTTTCGCTGAAGCCTGAAGTACACAAATGGAAGCAAATTTTAAAACACTTGCATTCTGGGTTTTTGGTTTTTTTTTTTTTGTAGCTATTAAATGAATTATTTACATCTGTTAGCTAAAATGGAGGAGAGTGAAGAGAGTTCACTTGCTGCTCAGTGCTCTCCATTGAAGGGAGTTGAAACTCCCTCCCATAACAAAAATGCTGTCCTTTCACAGATGTGAGCCAGATAAGTGTAAAGCTCAGAAAATGCTGCAGTTACATGCTCATTTACATGCAGTCTTGTTCTGAAACAAAAATGTTCGGATTACAGTTCTCTGCTATATTAGCCTCTTACAAGGCCAGTATCCATGTAGTGAGTGAGGGTCTTGCAAAAACACCCTACATACTCTGTTGTCACCTTCCCCTCTGCCTCAGCAAGGGAGAAGAGCATTTGCCCTGTGCTCTGCTTCTTCCAGGCTCCTTGCTGGGGGCCAAACAGTGGTTGGAGAAGCCATGGGAGCATCCCTGAGTACCATCAAGCTCTTGAACTGCACACAAGACTTTCTACATGGAGCACTGAGTCAGGCACTTTAGGATTATGAAGTATTATATCAATAGAAGAGGACTGTGTGCACACTGTATGAGTCTGTTTGTCTTCCCTAAAATTTACTAGTGTGACTCATGACTGGCTTTCTCTGTGCAATTAATGGGATAATTGAAATACTTTTCCAGTGGTCAATTTAACATACTTTATACCTAACAGCAAGATGACAGAAATGGCAATTATACTCCCACACACATTTTGTAATTTTTAATCTCCAAGGGCTGGGCAGAATATACACTTGTTTTCTAAAGGTATGGCAGTTTGTGGGTGTGCACCACACTGGTGCACTCTGCCCAAGTCCAGGGCAGGATTTCACTGGCTGGAATGGGGCCAAGTCTGCCTCTGCATTGCTTGAGCCATGATGGCAGACAGGCAAGGTAAGGAATGCAAAGAGACGGCAGTAGTGAAGGGGCCGTATGGAAAGGAAATGTTACTAACAGAAAAGCAAGAGAAAAATACTTAGTAAAGTGCAAGATGATACTTGGTGGATAGCTGAAAGAAGGCTGAACCTGAGATGAGGGATAAGTGAGGAGAGTGGATGAAGTGAGATAAAGAGACACTGTTGTTGTCCCAAAAATGAAGTCAACTACCTTCTGGTGCAGAGAAAGGATGAGGGAGCATTGTGAAGCATGTGCTGTGAGGATAGAAGAGGCTGAAGGTGTCCTGCCACTTGCCTTGCTGGTTGCAGAGGAGCAATCTTGCAAGCTACAGTCCTCACTCCACAACTGGCCGACCCCAGGCAGGACTACAGTCATAGGAGATGCATCTGATGATTGAACTGTTGCTCTAGGTCCAGGCTAGGAGAGCAACAGAGGAAAGAATAAAAGTCCTTGTGCTAAGAGCAAGACTTGTAGATACAATGGGACATGAGGCATAGGTAACAAGGAGTGTTTGTTGGAAATGCAAGACTCAGCCAGCTCCTCAGGAAAAACTAAGAGGATAAGAGGAATTTAGATCATAAGTGCAAGCGGCAACAGACATGGGTCACATTGTTACTTCAGAAAGGGACAGTGTGTTTCTGATCTATTTAAAGGACCACTCCTAAATGATGTGCTTGGAAAATGCACAAGAAGGGACTATACCTTCCACAGGAGAGTAGTAGTGGGCTAGCAAGGAAAGAAATGTATTAAAAGATATTTTTGTACTGGTTACTGTTATGTGGGACACTGTTTAAACTGAAAGATCCCGTCTGACCACTGAAAGGCTGTCTGTTGATGGCCAAAGAGAATGGGCAGAAACACTTTATAGCAAATATCCAGGGAAGCCAGCAGGCTGATAAGGGAGCAGCAGCATTCTCCTCTTTACCACATTGGCCTAAGATGGGACTGGGGTTTGAAAGACAAGTTTCACGCCTTGCACTGCTAATATGAGTGACCAACTGCTGCAAGCTCTCACACTGATCACCTGGAGAGTAACTCTCTCATTTAGGGAATAGCCTCAGCTTCTGCAGCAGGGGCATGTATGTGCCAACATCTAAGACCAAACACATCTAGAAAAAACATCTTTCAGAAGTGAACTCCCTCCCTGGGGTTGACTGACTGCTCAAGTCACAAACACCACAGTATAGAAAGTACTATTCTGATACAACTTGGTGTGAGACTCTGAAAAATGGGGAAGGAGACTTCCCCATTGGACCTGATCCCTTTGGACTGCTGGCAGGAGAATCAGATCTGGGCTTCTTCTTTTCTGTAGTTTTTCAACATCGCGCAGCGCAATGACACACACATGCACTTTGAGATGCCTCTCAACACAGTTATTTGGGTGCAGAAAATGGAGTGGTGTGCTGGCATGGCTACACAGCTTCATCTTGCATGGGATTCTATTCAAACCCAAATCCAGACTCTGTACAGAACAAACTTTCTTTTACTTCCAAAATTTTCTCCCAAGCCAAGGTCTGATATCTGTCAGTGAAATTCACATGAAGCATGGGTGCTAGCAGATACTTTTTACAGGAGCTTTGCTGGGTGAAGGATTTCATCCAGTGACATTATGGCAGCTTTCTGGTAACATATTTTATTAAGGACAGAGGACTTTTTACTTTAAAAATTGAATATTAACATCCTTTGAAATACCTAACTGAAAAATACTTTTTTACAGCTAGATGGAGTGATTATAGCACTTTAAAAATCAATCACCCTTCCCCTTTTAAAAGGTTCTTTGCATTTAAAAAGCTGATGAATAACCTAATTAAATCCAAAGGAGTTAAAAAAAAACAAGTTCAGAAACCGAAGCATGCCGAAATGCTATTTTGGGGAACACAAAATATGACTATGTCAAAAGCCTGTTTGGTGAAGCAGCATGGGATGAAAAATGTCTTGCTCAGTTGAGGCTGCTCTCTTTCTATCTCTCCTAAGGACTCTGAATGAAGAATAGCAGTGCTTTTCTTTCAGGATCAAAGTTCCTCTTTCGTCTTCATCTTTTTCACTTCCAGTAGTGATGTAAAACAGGAGGAAATCATAAATGCAGTAGTGTAAATTACTGCTCTTCATTTTTTTTTCTATAATGGATGAGTAATCGTTTTTATGGCTTACTTTACTGTCCGGGCAGAGAAGGACTGTTGTGTGAGGCAGTGAGCAGAGCATAAAGAGGGATGAGTTACTTAAATGTAAAACAGACAAGAGTAACAGAAACTCTTCTCTTGAAGTGGGACATTTAAAGGATGTTTCTGTATTGCTACAACTAAAATATTTTCCTTTTTTTCATCTTTAATTATATAACTAAATTACATCTATTTGTTATTCATTTATACTTACATCAATTTATGATTTATATTGTATTCATGTCTTCTTCCCTCCTTACGCTTCAGTCCAGTGGAACAACAGAAAAGTGCTGCAGACATTTACATTTGCTTATTCTAAACTTCTAGTGAAGTGGGTTGTTTTAGTTTCTCGGCCTTTAGTTTTCAAATACAAAATAACAGCAGTTAATATTTCCTTAAAGACAGTCACTGGATCGCCTACCTGAGAAGTCGCTTAATGTCCCGCTTGGATCTTGAAGAACCAAACTCACTTTTCTGCACATGGATCTCTTGTTTGCTCACCTTCCATGTAATATTTTTAAGGACTGTGTGTACTCAAAATTTTGAACTCTTGTCTCAATTTAAATGAGCTAAAAGGTTTTGGGTTCTTTTTTTTTTTTTGGTGTTTGCCCCAAATTTGAAAAGGTTGGTTGCAAAAAAAGAGTTTCAGGTAAAGGAAATTATAGAGAAGAAAATATGGTTGTGATTGAAGAAAACGTACCATGTGGGCAAATAGAGGTAAGGTCCAGAGAGAAACTCAATGGTAGTGATGGAACTGAACTAAGGCTGAGAGGAAAATGAGATGGCAAAAGAAATGAGAGGCAGCAGAGGCAGAGGCTCAGCATAAAAGCCAGAGGAAGTGGAGTAAGGGAGGAAAGTCGGAGGACCAGAAAAAAATGGGAGCTATGGACAAAGGGCCATGTCTAAGAAACAGAGACAAGGAAATATTAGCAAAGAGCTAAGTAGAGCAGTCCAGTGTGAGAGAAAGGAAGAAATAGGCATGGGAGAGTAATATCCAGCTCTGTGATGGCCTTAAGTGTGAAGTACCACACAGTTCAAAGGAAGGGGCAAGTGTCAGCTTGTCTGAGGAAAGGGACAAAGCTATAGGGGAGGACACTGAGCCCCAGTAATAGATTTGTGGTTTTCACATACTGCACTCAGTGAAATGTGGGTTGGCTTTTCTTCCAACTGTCAGTTTTGTGGCACATTCAGGATTACCCTTTGTCTTAGAGGAGGGAGAATGAGAGATTACTCTGATTTTCTAGTTGTAGATCAATGCTTTAGAAAAATAAAGAGAAGAATTTCAAGTAAAAAGAAAACTGCCAGCAACTCCTTTTCTTGTTTGTGTTTCTTTTTGCTAGCACAACAGGAATTTGACATTACTTTCTCTGTGCTTCCAGATGCATTAGCGTACACTTTTCTTGAGAACAGTGTCGCTGGCAGGTTTGGATTGACTTCTGCTACTGACTGACTTGGAAAGTGAAACCTTCTGGGGGAGATAAGCTTATAAGTAGCTCCATAAAATTTCTACTTCTCTCCTTTTTTTACATTGTGCAGAGGTTATCAGACAGCCAAAGTTCAGTCACTCTCAAGTGCAGTTCCCAGCTCAGGAATATACAGGTGCCAGAGGAATTTATTGCAGTGTGGCGCAGCCCGATTTCAGTGGGAGAATGGGCCATCCTATGGAAAATTCGTAGTGCGTAAGATTTGGAGTTTCCAAGAAACATCTCACAATGGAAAACTGAAACTGGTGATAAACTTCATAGGTGGGCTTGCTAACATTGTTGTTTTGTAAAATTAATGTGTCTGGGAAAAAAAAATATAAATCTCCTAACCATTTCTTTTAGACATTTATGGTTTTATTTAAACAATCCTTTTTTTTTTTTTTGCTGTTTATCTTTTTTTTCCTCTTTGCACCTCAGTAGACAATGATCATGGGCTAGTACTCCCAATAATTCTTCTGACCAGTAACTCCTGGCAAACAGCTGACATATCTCCATTGCATAGTGAGTACAGTTGCATGTTTGGTCAGTTGACTGTTGGAAATTTTTTTAATCTGGTTTTGCTCCTGAATGTTGAGTCAAGTTTTGAGTCAATGTTGAGTCAATTGCCTGATACTGCTTTGTGCTGGTCCCACAGAGTGCCTCAGCCACGTGTATGTGTAAACCAGATACTGCTTTGCCATGTTTATCTTGAAAGGTATGTGTTGGTTGGCAAAACTGCTTCTGTGTTCCTATGCTTTACTGTTCTTTGGGCTTGCTTCGTTTGTAAAGCCTGTGCTCTGTTCGCATAAGTGACCTCTAGCTTCAGTTGCAGGAGTATGAAGATATTGCCCAAGGTGCTTGGTTTCATCACAGCTCTTTGATTAATCAGCTCCCAAGCAGAAAGAGACTCATCCCTCTTGACTCCCCCAAACTGCTGGGAGCAACAGCACCAAGCTCCAAGACCATCTAGCATTGATAGGCTTCACTGGGCATTTCCCTGGATATTTGGACTGCTAGGTTTCTGAATGTTCATTGTTGCCTTTTGTATTGTATATGTCTTGTATGGAATGTAATTTTATTTTTTTAGTAAACGAACAAACCTATGTTTAAGCACCATTATGGCTGCCAACCAACCATCTCATTGTGGGTGGTAGAGTATGTACAAATGGTGTGTTCTGTGATTTACACCAGAGCAGGATCTGTGCCAGGGAACAAGCAGAGCAGGTGCTGCCCATGCACACAGTGGAGCTAAGAGCAGGGTCTGACAGTGCAGCAGGACCCTGCCCCACCCAGCACAGGCCCATAGCACCCAAGCAAGAGGAGCAGAGCAGGTCCAGGGATGGTCACCTGGGTCAGTTAAGAGTCCAGATGGCCAGGACAGTTCATAGCAACAAGGTAAGGCTAAGGTCAGCCTGGGAAGCTAAGCCAGCACAGCAGTGCCAGATTCAACATGATACCAGACTGAACTCTGCTCTTCCTATTGTGTAGCAAGCTACACAATAGGAAGGACAGAGATAGGGACAGAAGCCCAGGCTTAAAGCTCAGCATAAGTCTGTGTTTAAAAGCAGATGCCAAGTTAAGGGATGGGTAGGATCACTCTCTCTGACCCAGCTCCTTCTCAGCTGTCTGCTCCCAGGTGACAGCTGGGCATTTGAGAGCCAGCTTGAGCATTCTATTGCCTCTACCGCCAAACTGAGCATGTTTGGTAGTTTTCTAAATTGTTAAAATATGTGCAGAACCTTGTGGGAGAGAAAATATACACCCTGACAATAAACTTGAAGGTTCTTCTTTATAGAGTGGGAGCAATAGTTCTCTTCACAAAAAATGTTTTTAATAGCAGTAAGACAAAGACCTTGTCTCCAGTCTCATTTTTACCTAAAATCTAGAAAGAAATTACAAATTCCCAGCCAGGGAAAAAATAAGCCCAGAACTTTGGTTAATCTTTGGCAGCATTTTAAATAACTGAAAACAGAGTCTTGTAATGGAATGTGTCAGGCAAATTGAACTGTAGGAGGGATTGTTAGCTGTGCCTACGGCTTCTTCAACTCATCTCCTAATGGAGATACCACTGTATAAAAATCTTAAATCATGATTAGCATGAGCACTGCACCCTTCCTAATAGTATTCATTATTTGAGCCTGATAATTGTCCATTACATCACCGTTACCTCAGCTAATCACACTTACCTTTCTTCACGTTTGCTTTCTTTGCAGTTCAGTTTTACCTTAAGTAACAGCTCTTTTTAGGTTTGTTGCTGGATGGTCTAGGATCATCCTGGTCCTTGTTTCTGGCCTCTTGGGGGATGCAAATAACACAGGTGTCTTGAACTAAAGAACTAAATCCATGAGGAAATGTGCTATGACACCTTTTACCACTACTTGAGTGATCCTTCTGCACATATTGAGCTTTTAATTGTTTGAAGTTAGATGAAATTAATCCCATCCCAACTGGTCTTATTCACTGTTACTCTCCTTGGCATCAGATGAAGCACAAAGAAATATGAGCTGTTCCCAAAATCTTCACCTTCATTTATGGGTGTCATCTAAAATTTTATTGTCATAGAGTAGTGTCATATTGTGAGCATACCATCCTGAACCCAAACACAGAGTAGGCAAATCCAGACCTATGCAGTCAAATAAACAGAAGGTTAACAGCCCAGTCATGTCTGCCAAATCTGAGGACTAACCACATCTAAAAGCTATGTTATCATCCAGGTTCCTAACAATCTAAAGGAGGAAGAATCTATAAACCATTTTTAATCATAACATGGCCAATTTATTTAAAATCCTATTAAAAAATCAAGGTTGAAATTTCACTCTAATTCAGTCCAAGAATTTCTCGGTTTTATCACTTCGAAGAAAATGGATCCAAACCAAAATCTCTTTTGTCTCTGAGGTAATATCCCATCTTCCCTTCTCACCATGGTACACCTCGATTCTCAAAAAGCTGTTGGCTTTTTTCCCTGGTTTCTTCACTTGCATTCTTCACTTGCATTCTTCAAGAAGCAAGAGTCTGATAAATAACAGAAAGTCCTTCTTTTACATCAGCTTTTCCAATTGCTTCAAGCCAGACGGAGGGTTCTCTTTCTGCTTCTCCCACCTTTCATTTTGGAAACACTAAACTATTTCTTGTTCAGCAAGAAGCCACAGCTCATCTTTCCCTTCTGATCCTATTTTGTATCTCCTGCTGCTGTAGAGTCTCACTGTGATTCTTCTCCCAAGTTTGTCTAAGCTCATGGAGGATGACTCTGCCCAAGTTTTGCCAGTTGCTCAGTTGTACCAGTGGTCCCAGTGTTACACAGAAATCTCAGGGGTACCAATTCATCTTATCCTAAACCAGACACCAAGAACAGATAAAAGTGCCAAGGACCTCATCCATCCATAAGACCTGTGAAAGCTGGAAGCAGCTGCAGAAGCACCAACAGCGGTGTGTCCATAGGTAAAACAGCATTGCTCTCATTCCTGTTTCATGTTCAGAGAGTTTTCATCTACAGCATCTTTCATCAAGCCTGTTTATTTCCATACTGATATTTAAATAAAGCTAAAATTCTACTGAATTTGATAGCACTCATTTGGAGGAATTGAGGTTAGAGAGGAGCTGTTTTGTCAAGTCTTACATATTTAGTAACTGACATCTACTATATTTAGCTTGTGTACTAAGAGCAGATAGCTGATTATGCAACAAATTGAACTTTTCCTGGCCTCTTTGCAATGAGCAGGGCATTCAACACCCTGATTACAAACATAAGCAGTTAATAATTATTGTAAGGACTGTTATCATTAACTTGGCTTTAAACTTCTGAGATTTTCAAAGGATTTTACAAAATAATGGAGAATTGTAACACTGCTGTGAGTTAATTAAAACCTGATGTCATTTTTTCTCTTTTTTTTTTTTTTTTTTTTTTTTTTTTTGTGGATGTGAGGATTAAGGGCCTGATCTGGAAAGGTAAGTAAATTATACTGACTCCAGTTTCAGTTTTAGCATTAATAAATGATAACATTTAATCAAGTGTTTAAGCTTGCATAACTTAAGTGCTTTAATATTATAACTGCAGAGTAATACTAAGGTACTGTTGGCCAGACATTTCTAGAAGATTCTCTTGCTATTTATAAAGAGGGCACAAATAACCCAAATGTTAATCACAGAATCACAGAATGGTTTTGGTGGGGAGGGACCTCAAAGACCACCATACCAACCACTCTGCAATGGGCAGGGACACTCTCCACCAGCCCAGGTTGCCCAAAGCACGATCCAACCTGTCCTTGAACACTGCCAGGGAGGGGGCAGCCACAGCTTCTCTGGGCAGCCTGTGCCAGTGACTCACCACCCTCACAGGAAAAAGTTTCCTCCTAATGTCAAATCTAAATCTACTACCTTCGTATAACGATATTATAAATCTTAGTGTAACATTTCTTAAATGCATGAGGAAAAAGAGGAAGACTAGAAGGAATTACTTGTGAGACCACACCTGGAATATTGTGTCCAGTTCTGGACCCCTCAGTTCAGGAAGGACATACAACTCCTTCAAAGAGTCCAGTACAGGGCTACCAAGATGGTGAAGGGAGTGGAACACCTTCCTTGTGAGGAAATGCTGATGGAGCTGGGTCTGTTTAGCTTGGAGGAGACTAATGGACGACCTCATTAATGTTTATAAATAGGTAAAGGGTGAGTGTCAGGATGGATCCAGACTCTTCTTGGTGCTGGCCAGTCACAGGACAAGGGGAAATGGATCCAAGCTAGAGCATAGGAAGTTCCATGTGTATGTAAGGAGAAGCTTTTCACTGTGAGGGTGACAGAGCACTGGCACAGGCTGCCCAGAGAGGTTGTGGAGTCTCCTTCTCTGGAGACATTCAAAACCCACCTGGACATATTCCTGTGTGACCTAATCTAGATGATGCTACTCTGGCAGGGAGGTTGGACTTGATCTTTCAAAGTCCCTTCCAACTCCTAAAGTTCTGTTATTCTGTGATTCTGTGAATTTCATACAGCAGAAAGTCATTCATTTTTTTCATAAAGCAGAAAGTCATTCAGTTCAAGGCCAGGTTTGATGAGGCCCTGAGAAACTTGATCTAGTTGGGGGTGTCCCTGCTTCTTGCAGGGGGGTTGGACTGGATAACCTCTGGGAGTCCCTTCCAACCCTAATCATTCTATGATTCTATGATTCTATGATTCTAAGATATGAAGAAATTTCTCACAAATACATCTTTCCTGAAATGCCTTTCACCTCCCAACAGTCTCGTCTAAAAGTTAAATCCTTAGCCTTCAATGAGAGAATGAAGCAGACTTCTGAAGCATCATTACTGTGTTGTCTAACTCCACAAGTAAATGATGAAAGATGCTGCACAAGAAATAAACTTCTCATACTCTGTTTTCTCCAGAAGTGCTAATTATGACTTCTGTGCTTAAAAAGTCTACTGGTTCTTCTTTTTGTGATTAATCATTTCATAAATTGCCATGGTAAAAGAATGACTTTGGTTACCTGTGCAGTAAATTGGCTGTTATTACTCAGAAACATATCTTAAGACCATGTTTGTGTATATAACTGTAGGCAAACTTCCAAAGTAATGTAAGTCAATAGGGAAACCTGCAGTTCTGCTTTCTAATTTGGTGGGGGGGGGAGGGGAAGGGGGAAGGAGGGGTATCCAAATTCAAAATAGAGAAAAAAAACCCAACATCTCTGTATCTGATTCTATTAACTTGTTGATTCATTCATGTTTCTGCAACATGTGGGGATAGCCACGATAAACCTTCCACTGTTCACCCAATTAAAAACTACAAATCAATGTTGTTTAATTAATGCATCTTATTGTCCTCAGAAGTGTCAGCACTGGGAAGGTGGATTAATGTATATTCTGTATTCCCTAAGGGGCCACACATTATCTGTGCATCAATACACACTGGACAGAATGAAGCAATTTTGTTTTATCTGAACAAAGGTGTATCTCCCAAGGGAGACCCATTTTGTGTTTGACTGAATGTATGCTCCTGTAAGTATTAATGTGTGCAAAATTAATTGATTACTCTTGATTTTCTTCTGACAGAGACACAAAGTCTTCTGCTTCCTTTCTCTGCTTTATTGAGATTTTGATGTAACTTTTAATGAGTTGTATGTCCTTTTCTCTATTTGTTAACCAACTGCCATTATGGTTTTGACATTCTGATTAACTGTGACAAACAAGAGCTTCTGAATTAGTAGAACTGCAATTGTTTCTGCTTTAAACATTGATATTCCATGACTTTGCTGCAAACTGCTCTTCCAAAGTAAAAATATATTGGACTTTAAGAGTGGGAAAAAGAATTGCCCAGTTTCTATGTGATCCCATCTTACCTTAACTCAACCACATAACATCAACAATCTGGCAGTAGTGAAGCAAAAGCACTGCCCATCAAATGAAAACCACCACGTAACTCCTAACCCTTCATCTTTCTAGTCTAATTCAGCCTCGGAGAAAAGGAAGTTTTATGCTTGTTTCTTACCTTCTGTAGCTGTTTCTACATTTTTATGGGTTGGCTGGGGATTTTTCTCTCATAGTAACTCAGAATTTGGAGAGAAATGGAAGAGTTCATTCATTAGCTTCCTCAACTTTAAGATCCATTGTTTCTCTGTCTGGGAAAAAGAAGTCAGAAGATACAATGGCTGAAGTCCTGACTGTTTTGTGACACTAATTGGGAAGCTGACACAGATGCCAGCTCAGATCTGAAGCAAGCAAGGCAGTGCCGTTCTCCAAGTTCAGACTCACATAGCCACTGTAACTGCATGATGGCTGAGCCACGGTCACTGCTGACAAATGTGCCCCAGCTCAAGACAAATGAGATGCAATATGATTTAACTTAGTCTACTGTGAAAAAGGATAGCAGCAAGCTGCTTCCCGTACATTGGTCACGGTCTGGGAACGTGTGCGCTGATAGCTCTTGCTTCTCGGCAGATACGCGCTAACATTTTACCCTGCGGCAATCTGGTCATGTATCTGAGCCTAGGGAAGGAAGCCGTGAGGGAAGTGCTGACATAGGAAAGTTTGGCTGCTGGGAGCTGGGAAGGGAGAGAGAATATTTTGTCCTAGTCACAATGTGTTTGGAGTATTGTTAGAGGCGTTTGGCATACGGCCCTTGGTTCCTGATGCACACCTTCCCAAACATCTTCAAAGGCTTAAAAGTTTTCATTAAAGCTCTTTATTTCAGTTCCTCTGTGCTGAGAGTGTTAAGAAATTTCTGGGTGACAACTGCATTGCTTATGGTGGACTACTCTACTACCAGTTAGCAATAAAGTTAGATTTATATGATACCAGTGTATCTTAGCTAGAAAACCATGGAATGCCATATGAATCCGTTTGGGAAGTCCCTATCTCAGAGGCTTGCCGAGATTAAAACACAGCTTTGCATAATCATCCAATCTATAAGCACCAGAAACTTTCCTCATTTCTGGGTTACTGTTATTAGTCCATTTTCAGTCTGTTAGGAGGATCTCGACACACATGTTAATCAGCACAGATTACCACCATTCAATTTCTTCTCACCGATCTTCCCATTTTCCAGCCAGCAAGTATGTTATGAAAAGCTCTGTGTTACTTTTAGTCTATTGTTCTATTTTAACCTAACACAACCCACTGCCTTTTGTTCACATATGTGGCAGAATGTCACTATGGTAATAACTGTGCTATTTTTTTCCGGCTGTTTTAATGGTATGCTAACGTTCGTTGGAAGCTCAGAATTTTGCTTGGGTACTACAATTTCTCACATCTGGAGCATACTGCCCACCAAGGTTTGTATTGTTGATTCAATTTCTGATTATAAATCCAGACCTAAATTCTATTTGTTCTCCCTGGCTTTCACTGAATGAACTAAATTTGTGGTTTTGTATTCTTTATGTGTAATTTTCCTTAAGACACTCTGTGAAAATCACTATGTAAGCACAATTTGTGCGGCATGGTGTTATTAAGTATTCTCTTTTAAGTTGTACAGTGAAAGAACTGTATAATTCATTTTGTTGTAGCTTCCCAAACAAATATATTTTGCTAAAATATTTTTGATTAAAAATTGATGTGTCATGTAGCTACTTCCCACTGATTTTAAGTGAACACAAATAGGATAGGCTGGAGGATTTTAGAAAGATGCACTCATCTCATGTATTTTCTTTGAGTTGAATCTAAAAAGGCTTCCACTGGTAAAACACCATTTCAAAGACAGCACATGTAATTTCCCATGCCGGTATACCTATGGAGGTCAAGATTTTAAAGCCAGATCGTCAAAAACAAAAGAGTGCTTCATAGTTGAGGTATGTGAATCTATCTGCTTTCTTTCACTTTGAAGTTTAATCTAATACAGATCATAGTATGAAGCACCATCATCTGCAGTACTGCCTAAAATATTCTGTGGATGAGAAGAAGGCAATGTGCAAAGTGCTAATTAAAACAAAAAAAAATCCCATTTTTACATCAGACCAGGAGGTGATTATCTGCAGCTATTTCTCAGTTCTCTGTAACAGGAATGGTTAGTGAATTACTCCCTGGAAAACACGGGTGGCTGAGTTTCTAAACAGATTTTAACCAAACCGCACTTCCATGGTAATCAGCCCTGGTACATCCGACATCTAATGGGTTTCTTTTTGTCATACCGCTATATTTTGTACTGTAAAGAGTTCTGGTTAGTTTGGACAAAGCTTTTCATTGAATTTGCCTTTAATGTTTTGCAGAGGGATGGTTTTGGCTATGAAGCTGTAGCCAAATTTCTCTTTCAGCTGTAGTATTGACAAATGTATATACAATCTGCATTAAAAACAGTGGGACCAGCATGTTGAGGGAAGTGATTCTGTCACTCTGCTCTGGTGACACTCCATCTGAAATACCACATCCAGTTCTGGGGTCTCCAGTACCTTATAGCAGCCTTCCAGTACCAAAAGGGGGCCTACGTGAAAGCTGAAGAAGGACCCTTTGTCAGAGAGTGTAGCAATCGGACAAGCAGTAACATGAAGGAGGAGAGATTTAGATTAGATGTTAGGAAGACATTCTTCCCTGTGAGGGCTGTGAGTTACTGTAACAGAGAAGCTGTGGCTGCCCCCTCCCTGGCAGTGTTCAAGGCCAGGTTGGATGGGGCTTTGGGCCACCTGGTCTAGTGGAGGGTGTCCCTGCCCAGGGCAGGAGGTTAGAACTGGATGGGCTTTGAGGACCCTTCCCGTCCTAACCATCCAATGATCTAACTGCACTATGCCGTAGCTTACGCTGGCAGAAGAAGTTCAGATTCAAATAAACCCTACGCATTGACACTTTAATAAGCATTAAATTTGAATCCAATCACCACTGAAATTTAGGAGTATCTCCAGATGTCAATATACCCCTGTATATTGTTCCACCAAAAGTAATAAAGGTACTGAATCAAATCCAAATGTAAGTACACTTCAAAGTGGACAAATGAAATTTAGAACTTGATTTGAGTTTATTTGACTCAAACTTGTCTTCAGCCGTTGAATTACCAAGGTAAAACTGTTTCTTGATTTATTGACATCTCTAGAGCACAGCAAAATTTGAGATCCCCTGCTAAGCTCTACTGTAGTACAACTTGGACTTGATTTTGAAGGAATCATCATCTTTCTGAGTCACCAAGGTACAATAGCATCTCCTTAGCTCTTGTCACTGTCTCTTTCCATCAGCTTCTCCTTGTCTTGCAACACTTTTCAATGCCCTACCCCTGCTTGCCCTTCAGTCTTCCCATTCCTCAATTCCTCATACTGTTGGCATATATTTTAATTTATCCTACTTTTCTAGAATCCAACTTCCTGAGAGACTTCTTTGGCTCCATATTCTCTGCAAACTCTCAGTTGTAGCATCTTAAACCTATGTCTGCTCCTCTGCAAAATATTTCTGAGGGGGAAAAAATCTAGTTAAGTAACTTAGAAACCCAACTTGTGCTTCCAATTTCTGTCTCTAGTTCAGCAGTCCTTGTAAACTGGGTAAGTGTCCTGCGTAGATAATGGAGTGAAGGGTGTGCTTTTGAAAGCCTTCAGGAGGAGGCCCTACCTGCCTAAGTTTAAGTGCAAGTTAAAAGCCTAAATTAGGCACACTGTGTGTCATGTTCTTTGAGTCTCTGGATGCAGAGATGGAATATTGTTTAGACCTGTACTTCCTCAGCTTAAGAGTACTAAAATTGAATTTTCTTTCTTCCTATCTCTCTTTTATGTTATTGTCATTGACATTTCAGATATACTTTCAGTAATTCAGATTTCCAGCAGGGCAGTTCTCTGACCTGTCTTATGCTTCCTGAGGGCAGCTTCACTCTTCTAACATCCTTCAAAATCCATCCTTTTCTTTATATCTCCAACAGCAAAACCTCATGACAATTTTTCTTTCTTTCTTTTTTTTTTTTTTTTGTTTTGCAAGGTTACAGTATCCTTCCCTTCCTCCAGTCTCTTCTTACAATTGTTCAGCTTGCCACATTCATTCCATTCTGCTCTAAATTACAATTGATTTGATTTCCCAGATCATCAGTTGGGTCCTTACCTCTTGCAATGTAAAGCATTAACTCTGCTTTCTCCTGTTGAGGCAACCCGTACTAAGTTACTGTCTACCTGCAATGCTTCTTCTTTGAGCACCCTTGTGCCCTCATACACCCTCTTTTCTCCCTCTTCTCCTTCTTTTGAGGTTTTTTCATATAGCTCTAGCTTTAGCTGGGGAAGGTGTGGGGCAGTGCAGAATACATGATTCCCAGACCTAGCTGACCTGATAGAACCCTCTTTTTTGCTCCATTGACTATGGAAGGAGGCAAACACAGCAAAGTTCTGTTGGGCCAGCCACCCACTGTGTCTTCTTCTACACTCTTACCTCTGATTACTGATTTTATTGTGATATATTAAGAAACACCTCTCCCTGTAACTCCTTCCTAGTCCAAATGTGTTTGTCAAAAGGTCTTCAGCCTTCCAATCCAGCAATGGTTTCTTGAGTCATTGCCTAGTGGATAGGGGCAACAGTATCTTCAGGTTGGATTGCTATGGAGAGCAGAGAAATTTATCTTTTTTACTCTGAAGGATGTTGGTAATGGTAGCAGTTGTACAAGATGTTCTCAAGGGCAGGGAGTGCTAGCTTCAAATTGTAGTTTTCACATAGTTTTTCTTTCTACATGTAAGATTTATTTTTAATATTGAAGCATTCATGTCAGAAGATGGTTTTTAACCTTCCTTGGTTTTATGTTTAAGCTGCATTGAGAGTAATATTTCAATTAAAATATTTATCTTAGTCTTGAATGACAGAGCAAATATTAAAGAGAGTCTGCACTGGAGCTGTAGAGAGTGAAACAAAAAACATATTTTTTGTCCTGCTCACTTGAAGAGTGAATGATTATGCTACCTGCCTGTGAACTGCACTTTTTGTCCTAATTGTACTTTGAGTTCCCAGGAGAGGGTTACACAGGACAGGAGACACCCATTCATTCTAGTATGTGTCAGTTCTAGTGGACTTCCACTCCATGTGAAATAGTGTGACCTGATCGGTCATTTTCCCACAGACGTCTTTGTACTTCCACACATCCATGTATCACTGACCAAATGTTCTGGCCTTGTTGAATTTGTACTCTCTCTGGAATGTTATTGAGAGGGAAAAGCAATAAGAACTTTAGTTCTTATAATAATAAGAAATTTAGTTCTGCGTCTTCCGTTTGATTCACAAAAATCACCACGGTCTCTTCACTGATGGTTACTCAGGATGGAGTTAGGGGTCAATCCAGTGTTTACATTCAAGGTTAAAGATAAGAAAAAAAAAAAAAAAAGAAGTCTTACTATAAGATCTTTTTGCAGAACTTTATTTCTGCCACACAAACTCGTAATGCTTGCCCTGTCTCATTTCATATGATGGATTACTTAAAGTGAAAAATTATTCAGAGATAACACCCCACATCACTCCATTGCAATCTCACATGAAGATAAATGCTTCAAGTGCTCAGAACTCAGACTTGTAGAAAGGAGAGACTGAGGAAGTTCAACAAAAACAAAAGCCAACCTGAAGAGGCTTTCAAAAAAGAGAGTGGGAGTTTCCTTTGCTTCAGATAGAGGCTTTCAGCGTTTGCTTCACTGGGTTTATGACATCTAAAGCTGTTGTCAAAGGTCTTGGCCTTACAAGCCAAGATACTAAGACTAGGATTTATAATGTCTTCAGCAATTTCTTCTCCTTCTCTTACTGGTCTGGGTCATTTCAGTGGCAGATAGGGCACAGCTAGTAAATTCGTTTCAGATTTTTCTGAATTTCTGATTCTTTTCAGTGTTTCCACACTACATTTGGGTGATGTCTCACATCTCTCTTGATCTCTCAAAGGTGGGAACACAGTGTGGTGCTCTGAACCGTGTTTCTGACACATTTGACAGTGTCCATCATTTGTCTGGATTAATGACACTGTCACCTGGAAGCTAATTCAATTACCCACACATATGTGTCTAGCACCTCTCCTGACGTCTTGGAGTGCTGTGCTTGGGCTCCACTTACCACCCAAAGAAGGGCATGGATCCCTGTCAGTTGCTACCTTGCATCTTGCCTCTATTGTAGGGAAATTTCCAGGGTGTCATAAGTGTCATTAAGTGTCTGAGCAAGCAACTTAACACAGCCCCCCCGGGTCTCTGGTGCCTCAGGTAGATTTGGCTTGCTTAGCAATGTCTGTTGTAGTTTTTAGTCAGCGATATTGAGGTCCCCTTTTTGGAGTCCATAAAAGGACTATCCAGGTGCTCTCCAGGCTCTGGTTGCTGTAGAGATGTGGGTTGCCCAGCATCAAAATTTCTGTGCAGCAGGCATGGAAAGAAGTCCCTCCTTGCAGCTACCCCTCTGATTAGTATCACTAGCAACCTGAAATGGAAAAGCTGCATCTTGAGCTTTGGACCTGTGAAAAGGAGTGCTGTGCATGAGGGCGTGGGCCCTGAGGCAGAACATCAGACCTCCAAAGGGCATAATGATGGCTTTGGTTGTGGTGAATTCCATGATGTGAGGTTGTTGAGAGAACTCAAGGGACTGCCAGAGATGCCAACTGTGCAAAAGCAGCCACTCCTGCCTCTGCCTGAAAGCCACCACAGGCCTCATGTCTTCATGTCCTGAAGATGCTCGTGGAAATTCTCCTACAAGATGTCACAGACATAGCCCACACAGTCCTCCTTTCACTTTTTATAGGTGTCACTCTCGCCTGAAGTAAAATCGGGTAGCATCTAGTTTTAACTTTGCTGCTATGCCAATTAATCTCTCTGAATGCTTTTATTCCATACTTACAGACCAGTTCCTAGGAGAAGATGCTCTCTCTTCTCTCAGAGGAAATGTGTCTCTGTCTAAAGTCAAGTAAGAAAGAGGAAAAGAAAAGCAATAAGCAACTTCAGTTTCTGCCATGCAGGGTTGTTTCAGACGTCAACCAGCAGTCACCACTCTCCAGTTGGAGTATCTGCAACTGTAAGAGTTTCAACCTTACATTTTGCAATTAAAAGACATTAAATGTCAACGTTCCTACCCAAATTTTGTTTCAAGTTTTCTAATATCCCAACTGACAGTCAAAATTTATGTAAGAAACTGATGTCAGAACCAACTATAGACAAAACCTAAAACTGACAGAAAAGTTTGCTATACTTGGATTTTATGACATGCTAGAGTAAACAGGACTTTGACTGACAGCTTCTCAGGGAGAAAATCTCACCATCCTTGTATTTTGAAAAGTATGTTAGCAGTAGGACATGGGAAGTGGTATATATGTCAACATGAAACAAAACCTGTTCAGAAACTTTTATGCTACTGGAAAACAAGTGATGTAAAGACAATGTCATCTTTCCTTTGTTTGACGGATTTACAAGAACATTAGAAAAATCAGTTAAACTTACTTAAAGTGTCTACAATTCTTAACATAAAATAACTTTTTTTCCCCTCAAATATTATATTTATATTTTTGTTTCTGATTTTCAAGTTAACAGATCTTTGGTTTTGCAGGTTTATGTGTTGTATAAACCTCATCTTTCTTCTGTTTTATTTTCATTTTTTGACTGTTTGTACTCCAGGTACATCTAACAATATATATGAACTATAATGAGGAGGCCATAATTCAGCACCATATTCATGTTAGGGACCTACTACTATTCAGTATAATGGGGTATTTTATACTACTTTTCCAGTCTTCTCTTACAGAGTGGCCCTTATAACTTTATACAGGCAAGCTAGGCTTTTCCCAGTACTGTACTTTGCAAGATGACAAATTGGCAGGCCTCTTTATTCATCACCAAAGTGGCACCACTGTAATACGTAGGTTCTGTAGTTGAATGTAATTAAGATATGCATTATTGATGTGTCTCTGCAAGAAAAGCAGCAGCAAAAATGCATCTTTGTCATCGAGATCAATCTGTATATGATGACATCTGTGGATATCAGTTTTACCTAGTGTCTTCTGAGAATAGTTCAGTTTAATTAACTATCTGAGGTAGTTCTTTCGTTAAACAGGGTGCTCTGGTTTCCCTCACAGGATTTCTGCATTCATTTTTCTCATTAATGTCTCTCCAAATAAACTGATAGTAACTTCATTTTCTTTCCCTGAATTACCCCAGTCTTTTCTCTGTTTGTTTAAACTTAGCTTGGCTCACTATTTCTTCTTCTTTCCTTTATCTGTTCTTCTATGAAATCTTAATTACCATTTCCTTTAAACCATGCTCCTCTTTTCCCACTGCTGCACCTTATCCATTTCCAAAATTTCTTTCTTATGGAACATCTGGAAAGTTGTATTTCACAGAATTGTAGGGGTTGGAAGGAACCTCGAGAGATCAAGTCCAACCCCCATTTGAGGACTTCCATCTGTGAACACTTTGTTTGCATTCTCAAGCACTTCAGGACTACCTTGAAGACTGTTGGGCTCAAGGCTCATTGCAATGCATGATCCATTCTTCAGGTAACTTAAATGGCATAGTGTTGAGTAGCATTGCCTTTCAGTGAAGAACTGAGGTTCAGAGATGATATTCTGCCCATGCAAGATCATGGCAGAAGCTGGAGGCAGTGGGCAATTTAATGCCTTTACCATCAAACCACCTCACTCTGGTAATACTGAGTCACGGTTATCAGTCACAGAGGAGTAAAATGATTCAGAGGATCGTTAATGAAGTACTCTTTGACGTAGTCAGAGGCTCTACTAATTAGGTTCAGAGAAGATTCAGGAATCTTGTTGTTCCCTTTTGTTTGTTTGTAATTGCTGTTCTGCAGTACAGCAGTTTTCCATGCTAAGGGATTTATTTCTAGTTGCTACTGACTATTGCATTACCCTTTAATGTAACTCTCTGGTGACATTTTTAAATGATTCATACAGATTTTGTATGTACCAGCTTATTTTTTAAACAGAAGATGGAAAGGAAAATTTTAAAAGACACGCCTGTAATGCCTAACCTTGCTAAAGGTTAGGTGTGAGGAGTTGATGGTCATGGACAGGCGGCATCTGCTCTATTAGGGCTCATAGTTGGGGCTTGAGAAGCTCTTGTGTCATTAATATAATCTGCAATGTGTAACGTTTCTTTGGGAAAGGTGGATCAAGGAGTGGTATGTATTGATCCCATCTGAGAGAGCGCTGGGGGGAATGAGCCACATCACGGTTAACCTGAGGAGACATAGACCAGCCCTGCTCCGGGCTGCAGGACTTCAGGCCCTATTGTGCTGCATATGCATATACTGGATGAGCTCAGCTGGCTTGTGGTACGGGGGAGCCTGCAAGCAGCTCCCACTCTCAGCAGTCACACCACCCGCCTGGCCTTTGTCTGAAGGGGCAGCAAGAAGTTCTGGTGTGAATGTGATTTAGAGTTGTTTTCTTGTACACTGTACAATTCTCATACTATAAAATCCATCCAGGCTACCGTCAGTGCTGAATAAACGTGAGTGCCCAGTGTCTGAAGGGACATAACATTTACCACTATCGTTATTTCTCTTTCTATTTTGTCACATTAAAGTTCCCTTATTAAGCCTTTTGTTGTCAGCACTTTCCTAGTGAGATCCAGGGAGGGCCCTGCACGGGCTCCCCCTCTTTCACACCCTCCCCAAGAACAACCTCTCCATCAGTCCCCTTACTGCTCTCACACTGTGCAGAGTCACTAACCTGATTTTTAAAAGACAGCTGAAGAGCAAAATCTGAAAAAAAAAAAGAAAGAGAAGAGAATGAAGCAGCTCCCAGTAACTGAATCAAGGGCCTCTCTCTCTGAATTACATAGTTTTTTGTTTCTATCATAAACAGAGTGTTCTCATTTGTATAGCTTAGTAACATGAGGCAAAGCAACACAGGGGAGAAAACAAAATTCATGGTGTATTTACTGATAAAATATGATTATGAGCTTGGAAAACCAGCACCTGAGGATTTCTGATTCTTAGCTGAGAAATTTGGTGGGGTGTCTATATGCTTATAATAATACTTAGGTTTTTCAGGCAGAAAGTCAGATGATGATATGATTAAATCAAGGGAGCGTAAATCAGGATCCTCATCCTGGTGACTTTCATGAGAAACTTTAATTAATCTTTGATTAGGTGTATATTTGAGAGGAGAGGTATTTTTGTCTTGCCTATCCACCTCTGTGTTTACCTCTCCATTTGTTCACTTTCTAATAATTTTTGAGCCTACCAGCCAATTTCAATCAAAATTGAGACTGGCTGAGGACTTAAACATATCAGGCACAAGGCAAAGCAGAGGGTGGGTAGAAAATGGTCCCAAGAGAACACTGCTGGGAAAGGAAAGGTAGTGACTTCTCAGCCTCCTATCAATCCCCAGGAGAAACTGCCCCCTGGCAAACAGCAAGTACCTGTGGAACAGTCAGCCAGTGCATAACAGCCCTGGTCATGGCAGAGCTCAGACTGAGCACCTGGGAGCTAGGAGCATGGTCTGATGCACCAAAACCAAGGGATGGGAAGATGAGAGCTGGGGCAGGGAAAACCAGCCTGTGACCCCTTGCAGCATAGGGAAAGCCAGAACATGAGAGTTCAGAGAACCATTTTCCTATCATGGGACCCCTATTCCCCTGCCCTCTTAGTAGCTGAAGTTTGGGCTGGACATGATGTCTGTCTTATCATTTCTCTTTTTTTAGGTTGCCTTTCTGAGGACATCCTCTTTGTGCATCCAGGTGTCTCTTGTGCCTACCAACAAAATGTTGGACCCACTGGTTGTTTGTAGCAAAAAATAAGAGATGTCTGTGATAAACCATGTGAAAAACAGTGGTTCTTGAAAAGGTCTTATATTAACATACCTGCTGAGAAAAGGTCTGACAAAACCCAGCTGCAATACATGTAGTCTGCACCAGCCCGGGAGCCAGCCTGCACACAGAGAGCTACAGTAGTTCTGGCTCTGGGGAGTTAGGGCTAGGGCATAGTGAGCAGAAGTAGATGAGGGGACAAAGGCCACAGTAAATCGGTTAGATTGCTGACAACTTGTTTCGGTACTGTTGCTGACATAATAATAATAATAATTAAAAAGAGAATAAGTACAAAAGACTTATGATTTTTGTGTCAGTCTCTTCATGTTTGTTCTTCTAGCGGAAAGGAAGAAAAGGCTCCTTGGCACCAGAAGAAAGTTTGTGCAGATTATTTTCAGGGTGTGACTCCATTGTACTAGCAGAAAGCTTCACGAAAATGACTCAAGTGTTTATGAATTTTTTAATCCATGTTAAACAGAGTAGATTAATTACATATAAAAAAGGTTGCATAACCTCTGTAAGGTGTTGAATATTTCATCTCAGTCTAAGGATGTTAGAGCGCTCCATTAGTTGAAAAAGCCCTTGAGGATGTGTGAAATTGGTGTGTGAGAGTGTCTCTATGTATGTTAGATCAGGAAGGCATGAATAGATGTGTATATGCATAGATATATACATGTACGTGTGTATATATAAGGGAGGAGAGAAAATAGCCACTGGCAGTGTAATATTGTGAGGAGTAGGTAGTATTTCACTGAGAGGAAGCAGGCATTTACAGAGAGAGATACAATCAGCTTTCATTATAAAATCCTATTTTAATAGTACAATAATTTTGACTTGCCTTGGGTCTTGCCTTTGATTTCCTTTAAAGAGAAAAGAGATGCTTGCATGGAGTCTGAACATTCACAAACTCTTATCTGAGTATCAGGATGTTAAGCGATACCCTGTTTGTAGTATTTGTCATTTACCTAAGATGTCTTTGTTTTTATGCAGTCAGCTTGCTGCCGAATGTTCAAACTCCTTGTAGCTACCCGAAGAAAACAAGATTTAATTTAGCAAGGTATTTATTGTTAATTTGTTAGATAATTTGGTCTCAGCTGACGTAAAGAGACTTCACTCAGTTGTTTATTTCGCTCCTGGCTTCAGCAGAAGCACATAAATTCTCCTAACTGCAGTTCAGAGACAGTACATACTACACTCCTGGTAGCTCAGGATTACACGTTTGCACTTTCCAAAGAGCAGGGATCCGAAATGAGGTCAGCAGGGTGGTTAAAGGTACATTTGACTATTCAGCCATGCTTGGTTAAGCTAGAACATCGCTCTCTCTGTAGGTACTGAAAACTGCTGCCGATACATTAGTTTTATTCACCTGTCCTTGCCATATCTCCTAGATTAACCCATTAATAGCATATAAGAGTTCAATCATTTAAAGCTGTTCCATTGTTTAGCCCTTTGAAATAACTTGGCTTTTTCCTGCTGTCACAGACCTGGAGCCAAGGTCAGCTCTAGGTTAGATAGCAGTGTTTTTATGAGGTCCAGAAACACAGGCACCTGGTCCAGAAGAAGAGGGGGACTTACCTGGGCACAAGGAACACTTCTGTGAAGTGAAGAGCAGGTGAGGGAGCAGCCCAATAAGTGCTGTTGTCACTTACAAGGCAAACTGCAGTTTTCCTCCTCTGTCCAACCTCCTAACAAGTCCATTTCTTATCCCATATATTTTCGCTAAAAGGCAGAGCCACTGGTGGACTGGGAGTCTTGCACTTCATGGTGCAGGCACTGAAAAATATCACTCCAGTANAAAAGAAATTTTAACCAAGGGTCTGTAAATGCCCAGGGAAAGGGCTAAAGCCTTTAATGTCTGGTCTGTGCCACTTCCCTTGAAGAGGTCTGACAAGCTCCTCCTCTGCTGGTGAACCATACTGCTGCTTTCCTATCTGCTCTTTGGTCCGAGCTGTCCACATTGCTACTGAAAACCCTGAGCCTTCAAGTCATGTTGGGCTAGTGCAGGTGCAAGAAAGGCTTGGGTCCAAAAGGACCCAGTCCCTGCTGAAACTCAGTGTCAGCTTCACCTTCTTGTCCAGTACAAGCTCAGGGTTATATTTTATTTGAGAAGTTTAAACAGTGCTTTTAATGAACATTGGCATGGGACTCAATCCCAGAGGGGAGATTTTCTGGCGTAAAAGCAGGAAGTGCTGTCAGTGTACCTGCACGGCAGAAACACTGTTCCCTCTAATTGAGGGGTCAGGAATTAGCTCTCAGGGCTCCCAGTCAGCACCTGCCATATAAACACAGAAGAAATCTTCTTAGCAACAACTACATCTCACTTGGTATCAAAAACTCATCCCCTGTGTTGGACTGTGGTCTCACAGACAGTTGCCCTGATATAATGACTTCATCACCAAAAAAAGAGATGATTCACTTCTGTGTCCTCATCCCTTCCCACAAGAAAACCAACAAAACACACAAAAGAAGCAACAAAAAAGGGTTTGCTTTTTCTGGGATAGCAAACCAAATTAATTTCCAAAAGCTCAGCAGGAGTGGGCATGCCGGAGAAGGCAGCCAGGCAGACTGAAAGGAAGCAAGACGTCTCAGTCAGCAGTGGTGGATTTTAAATTCTCTCACCCCATCCTGTGAAGACTAATTTACCTCACCCTCACTTTGCTCACTTCCCTCTTTTCCCTAATCCTTTTCTTTAATGCTGTATGATTAGACACAATACTACCAGTTAGTCAAATTACAGCGCAGATGACACTCCATCAGCCAGAAGGAAGAAAAGGAATTACAGAGGCTGGTCCAGACAACCGCCAATATCTAATTAGTTGACGTCTTGTGAAATCCTGGGAGAGTTTAGAGTGGGGGTAAGGAGCAGAAGATGGGAGGGTGCTAAGAGGTGCTGGTGATCTTTTTTTCCAGTAGTCTTCACAAGAAGCCCCTGTCTTTGAGTATTTTGAAAATTGTCATGGGTAAAGCGTTTTTCTATCTCTAAGCATTTTCCATCTCTACTCTCTATGATGCTGCCAGGAAATACTTCAAAGTTAATTAGAGAATATTTGTAAAGCGCTTTGAATATTCAAGTGCTGTGTAAGTACTGCGGTGTTATTAACTATGATCCCAACGAATTAGTGAGAAAGTTCAGACTCCAACAGCACCAAGCAGGCAGTGGCTCCAGGCTGGCATAGAGAAGAGGGGAGCTGTGTGGGGAGAAGAGGGCTCCAAAGATGTATTGTAAATTCACCTGAGACAGGTGAGTAGCAATGTGAGGAGCTGGCCATGGTGGACATGCTAAACCAGCAGTCGCTGGAATGGCTTGGAAAGTCTCTGCTACTACAGGTTCCTAAACAGAAATCTCTTCAACACAGCATCAGTAGTTACCAGTTCTTAGCTGGGAGAAGAACCATCAGCATACCCTTTGCCATGTTGTTCTAGTCCTTTCTCATATAAAGGAGAAAGTCAAACCTTTTGGGACATGACCATTTTCATGTAGACTCTTTGATGCTGTACATGGAGCACCTTACATATTCCCAAGCCAAAAAGAACAGCTCTTCTTCTGGGGCTCCTGCTGAGCTGAGCTTTTGAACCAGATCTTGTCTCTCACCTATCCACAAGCACAAGACTGAATATGACAGGAAGTCTGTAATCCTTTTGATGGAGTTTTTTGGTAACTTCTCGAGTTATGGGAGAGTCAGCAATGGGCTGCAGCTCTACTGAGTGAAATAACCTGGAAGACTTCTGGGTGGATACATTCCCAATATTATTCCTCCCCAGTTGTGCTGCTTAAACTGGACTATGTAAATTGGAGAGAGCAGAACTTGAGGCCAGGGAAAAAGCACTTTCTTATAGCAGTCTGCTGCTCCATTAATGTTCATTCTTTCCAAAAGACATTGTTCCTGTCAAATACCTCCTTATATGGTTTGGACCAGAGAATTGGCGACTTGCAAAATTAAATTTTGAAAACCAGTTGATTTCTGTCATTTCTTGGATCCAGAAAGAGACCAGGTATGCCATTTTACTTACTTAAAATCATGGATATCCTCATGGCATGGCTTCTTCATTCACTTGGATATACTGTGAAAACTGATTTGTGGCTACATTTGCCTGCACAAATGTCTTTTCCTGTGTATGCAACGGTCTCGTGACCAGTGAGAGCTCTGGCTGGCTAGCAGCTTTTAAAATCAGGCCTTTTATGTTCAATGAACATAAAATACATAGCTTTAGGTGCTCAGTAAAAGTACTTAGAAATCCATTTCAGTGCACAGCTTGTTCCAATTTTCTAGGCTTTCTTATCCTCTGTCATTGCTCCCAGCAATTTCTGGAAAATTCAAGGGATAATAAATGGATAATAAGGTTAATTAATTTATAAAAAAGAAAAGGAGGTTTGCTTAAAGCACATTAAAGACATCAGAGGCGACAGTATAATTTATATAAACAGTGAGACAAGGTGAAGGTGATGAGCCGGACTCAATGCTGTCAACATCAGGACGATTGCCACTGGTTCTAATGGCACATGAAGTTACCTAGGCTCTTGCTGGTCATCAGCATTGCCAAATTTTCATGCTTAATTTCAAAAGTCAAGAAATGGAATATTACCAGACTGACTAAAAAGGAATAGCACCTGCAGTGCTAAGAGGAAATAGACACCTACTTGTTGGGGAATGGTTCTTCTTTTCCGACACCTACACCTACTCATTAATTGTATGTTCTTTCTCAAGGAACAGGCAAGCAGAATGCCCACACTGATCACAGACAGGTGCCACTTGACTAAGGAGCATCATGGCTGCGTGGTGCAAGTCAGTGTTGTCATATGCCTGTGCTTTACCTTCAAACCATGAGTCCGCAGGCTGAAATCTGAGCATGTTTCTATGAGAAGGTTCCTGTCCTCAGCCTCTGCAGTGCAGCTGGCCACTGCCTCACTTTTCTTCTTGAACCACTCTGACCACTCACCCAAGTTTTACTGTCGCGGTGAGCCAGAATCAGAGACATTTACTCATAGAGTTATCGTGTCTGTTCCGATTTATTGCTAGTTAGTAGTTCATTTATATAGGTTTGTTCTTAAGCGTAATCCTACAGGATTGGATAACATCTTGGTTTTGTAAGTAGTGATTGGTTAGGCATTACGTAGGTTAGTATCTTCTGTTATGGCTTGGTTACAACCTATCCGAGGGTCCAGGCCCAGATGTTCAGCCTCCTGTTTTCATCTAGTGTTCAGCCACAAGGTCACGCTGACCTGATAACATACATGCTGTTCCGCTCACTCAGCACTTCGCTTCAGGCCAGAGATACTCTGCAGCATCGTGGCCTTGTGCTGCTAGCCATCCCCCAACATTTTACTGCTCCAGGTGAGGATCCCTGGATATTTTAAATGTCCAGCTGTGCTTAAATAATTCATTTGGGCCTTTTGGCACTGTTCACAGATGGGAATCGGCCCTGTGTGGTACGTCAGTTTGGTTCCAGGAGGGCTTCAAAGGGTCTGGCCACAGGACTGAGAAATGCTACGGGAAGTGTTGGGGCCATTGCTGTTGCTCCTGCTGGCAGGAAGGAAACCCAACATGGTGGCAGCACAGCCTTCACAGCACTCAAGGGTGGAAGATCCTCAGTGGGGTTGGATAGTATAATGTGTGTGCACATATGTAAATAACTATTTTTAAATGTTATTCTATTGTTAAATGTTATTTTTTATATATTACATATAAAATGGTATATATACATGTAGAAATGGTATGTGTATATACACATATATTTTTAGAGAGAGAGAGAGAAATGTTTGAGGCACACTTTCAGAAAATGTCCTAAACTTTTACTTAATTGCAGGGTAAATAAATCCTAGCTGACCCAGTCAACAAGTTACCCTCCAGTAAAGGATGATATCTGCTTCCTTCTCTGTTTGAAGTTTGTCAGGGCTTTATAAGCTCAGCTGGACACCTCCCTCTCTTCATGGAGATGAACAATAACCACCTCTGCAAGGTATGAGACTACAGGCTTTTGTAAACTTCAGGAACAGAGCCTGGTATTTCACTGTTTGAAGCCTAAGGTCTGCTAATAAAGCTTTAAACTTCTATCAAAGCTGTAGCAAAATTGGCATTGATAATGCTGATCTCCCAGGGCAGTAAGAAAAAGTGGAGGCCACTTTTTATGTTTATTTTCCTGTTTTCATTAATACACCAACCTGTCACAATCTATTCCAGCACTTGAAGTACTATTATTAACACTTGAGCCATCCTTTTATTTTTTATTTAATGACAAAACTACCGTAATAACTTAAATACTTGAATGCAAAGCTGGAACAAACATAATTATTTCTCAGGAGAAAAAATTAGTTCTGAGGTTAACAGTGTTGGGTTGGGAAAATAACATAGTTTTTTATACTTGTATCACATTGTAGCTGAACAAACTGAAATACAAAATTATGAGAGAAGGAAATATAGTAACTATAACATCTAACAGAAGTCTGAAAAGGAGAAATTCCCTTAGAAGAGTAGATGATGCAAGTCCTCATATACTAGGGCCTGCAGTGGTAAAGATTAGTAAATACTGTAAAAAAATTACAAACAGAGAAACAAACATTGATGTGAACATGTGGAATTTTTTCTTTAAAGGACAAATTAAACATATATAAAAACTTTGACTACAGTCAAAACACTAAAAGGGAGAGGAAGGAGAACTTGATCAAGCAGTAATTTCCAACTGATAGACCAAAACCCTCTTTTTTTTGGTGGAGAGCCAGTAGAAATTACATATTTTCCTGTAAGGGGTCTGGCAACTACAAGTACAGATACTATTGTACTACTACAATGTAGTACATTGTAGTAGTACAATAGTATCTGTAGTACTTGTACTAGTATTGTACTACTACAATGTAGTACATTGTAGTAGTACAATAGTATCTGATGTCTCCTACTCTCCATCGCAATCCTCCAGTACTTGTGGACACACAACTCATAATTCAAAGGCAGCCAATTGATTTACTTCTAATCCCAGTTTGCTGTGAAATCTATGAACTTTCTTGTCCTTGCAACTCTTCTCTGAACTTCTTCCAGTTCTGTTTTCTTATTTCTCCAGTCTGAACACTTTCTGTGTTCTTCTTTTTTTTGAAATGAACAAGCAGTACGGCATTTAATGAACCATGGAGCTGTGGTATAATGATGTTTTGTCTTATTCTCTGTACCTTCTGCTCGTAACATAATTCTTTTTTTTTTTTTTAACCTCCCAGGCTCTGATTTCATGTTTTCAACAAAACATCTCAATAATCCAAAATGGGATTTCTGAGTAGATAGCTATGTATACATATAGATAAATAATTATGTATCTTATATATAAGATACAATTTTCCTTTGCTCTCATTTTCCTGAATTATTCAGAATTAAGAATTATTAATAATCAAGTATTCAGATTTAGATCTGAAATCTTTTCCCTTGCCACATCTCCTCCAATTGTGTGCACGTGTCCCAGCACAGATACATGCACATCTCACTTATGACTTCCTCCCATTTAAAGATCTGAAAACTTATTCCTAAGCTGTGTTCCCTGCTCCAACCAATTACTTGAACACGAGCCACCAGCATCTCCTGGCAGCAGAGACAGACAAGGGCATCTGGGGCTGCATCAGCAGAAGAATGGTCGGAGATCAGGAAGCACTGGTTATCTCCTTCTGCTCAGCACTATCCAGACCAACCACATGTAGATACTGTGGTCAGTTTGGGTTCCCCCAGTACAGGAAAGACATTGATAAGCTGCAGGGACTCCAGTGATAGGGCTGGAGCAGTGCCCTTGAGCAGAGCCTGGGGCAGGGGGCTTATCCAGCCTGGGGCAGAAATGGCTTTGGGGACACCTTGCAGCAACCCCAGTGCCCATGGGGAGGTCTCTGTGGAGACAGGAATCAGTCTCCAATGTGGTGTGCGGTGGGAGGTTAAGAGACCATAAGCATATATTTAATCTTCTCTGAAGTTTCACCTTTTCTGCCAACTAAAACCAGTTTGAAACCTGTAGACTGTATGCACTGACTTAAAAACCAGTACATTTTGCCCACACCTTTTTAGGCTCGCAGAAAATAACTCCTTTCTTTTTGAGGATTCAAAACTCTTGGACTCCCATTCTGAACCAGTTTTTACCTCACAATGACTTGTGATTCCCCTTCCCTGCTCATATTTGTATTCCTCACAAATTCATGAGCAAGGATAAGTAGAAGACTAAGTACAGGAAACTTTTTGATGTTGTTATCTGGACAAGACAAATAAGTGATAAGCATCCCAGTGTGTGATATGGAAAAAAAACCACTGCAGCTATTTAATTTATTATTAATTAGGTCTAAGTGTTATTTTGGAGTTGAAGGAAATAAATTAGCAATTGAAAAGGCATGCTTCCTAATTTCACAGTTCTGTCTGAAGCATAAAATATTTTGAGAATTAAATCAAAGAGCATCTAAGTAGATCTTCCATGCAAAGATCTGCTAATTTATTTTTCCACTACCACTTTATTTTTCCAGATTTTTTTTTCTTCTAATATAAAGATCTAATTGTTCAGACTTCAGAGTAATGAAATCATTTATTTTCATTGCTCTCTAAGTTCTCCAAAATAAGATGTAATTTTTAAAGAAATGATGAATTCAATGTATGGAATTAAGGACACAACACTAGAAAGATATAGAGTTATTCCCACCTCATATTTTTTAAGGGATTACAATTTATAGCAATGAATGGTGCTTCAGCTATGTTTACACAGAGCAACAGTCACATCTAGTGGCCATAAAGTTAATTATTTCTATATCCTTTGCATGGCTAATTTGTATATTAACTATCAGATAGTATTATTTTCTGTTTAAATTGTATGCATCTTAATAGGATTTGAATTATGTATCTGAGGAAGAGGCACATATATCTGTGTACAAATATATGCTTTGTAATTCTGAGTTACAATAGAGAAAAAATTGCTACAGCACTAACGGAGGGAAGAAGAAGAAATTCAGAAAGCATTTCAAGATACTCATGTGGTAAAGAAAACCTTTTGATTTTGGCATGGGATGATGCCATTTCTGAATGCAGTCAAGTGTGATATGAAAAATGGTAATGTAGCCAGAAGAATCAAGGGCTTGAGGCTTTTATACCTCTGGAAGCAAAAGCATCATCCTGAGGCTTACTGTATATTACAGCAAGCAGATGTGTGCGACATTTTATTAAACTATTCCTTCAGGGCACGTTGGAGCCTACAGATGAAAACCTTCCCTCTCCTGGATAAGTTGCTCTTCTGGTGGAAGAGAGATCTGCCTGGAAAAAGAAGAGGTGACCTTCCCAAAGGACAGACGGTGGCTCCATGGCCATTACTCCAAAGGACTTCAGGGAAGCTATACTGATTTTCCCAGCTTTCCCAGCACAGCACCTACCACAGCACCTGGCCTTCCTGACTGCCCCATGCAGTCACCACTGCCTTAATTCTGCATGCGGACTCATCAGCAACATGAGTTCCCCAACCAAAAGACAGGCTATGGCACCACATACAGACAGGGGACAGCTCTGCTCCCCACCCCTACACGAGAAGAACTGATCCTTCATTCCATGCTGACCTTGTCCTCTGACATCTCTTCAAAGGACGTGACAAGCAGGAGGAGGCACCACATGATACAGCAGCAGGCTTACAGACAGACAAGAAGGTGAAACAGCTGCTCACCAGTCAGCCATTCCACAAAGTGATGTGAGAAAGTTCAACCATACAGACTGCGCGTTGAATCATATGTTTTCTCACTAACCTGGACGGTTCTCCTCCATACCATACAGAACAGCACATGTAGGTCTCCTTCTTAAGCTTGAGGACAGCCCTTACACTGAAGACATGCAATGCCCACTACTGCCTTTCACAGCATGAGTTCCATTCTTTTGTGCTACACTATACTCCTTGAAGATCCCTTTCCTGAATTTCCTCTGTCTTGTGCTGAACAGATCAATATCCTCATGAATGGATAATCTAAGTATATGTAAACTTCTTGGGGATTTGGGCAATGCATCCAGACTATATATATCTAGCTACATCACACTGAGAATAATATCCAGTGTCTCTGGGAGGTAAAAATTAGCCACAGGACAAACAGAGGCCAAAGTCCTTCCATTGTTCCTGGGAGCTCTGCTTTGCTCTCCAAGTTTGAGGGCAATATTTTTTCTAGTACACAAAATGTATTCAAGGGAAGCAGGTCATTCCTGTGTGAGGCATAGTTTATGGGTCAAAAGCAAAGAGCAAAGTTCCGAATCACAGAGTTTCTATTAGTAAGATCAATGCACCAGGAAAACGTGACACGCTAACATGCATTTGTAGTATTGCCAGCATGAAAGGTTATATTTAGACTTGTCTAATTTGCTCTTTGATCTAGTTTCATTCAAAGATTACACAGAAGCACAGCTAGTAGCAAACATGGCACTAGTTTGAACTGTTTGAGATAGCTCTTTACTTAACGACTGAATGAGGAAAGAAAGGACGCTCCTTTGAGGCTTCCACTGAATTTGATCCAAGACTTAAGAGTTTGCCTGCCATTGGTCCAGCATGTGGCACTGATACTATACACCAGGAACAGCTGGTGTCATGTTGAGGTGCAGAAATACCTCCTGAAACCTGCCACAGACCTACTGACTGCTGCAGCCATTTGCATTTACTTGTATTTCTTGGCATGAAACTACTCTGAAGAATGAAGCCACATGGGAGACACAAAACCAACATATTTGCAGATCCAGCAAGTAGCTTTTGCTATCTTGTTTGTTGTTGTATCACCTGATAAAGGCGATAAAGACACAGTATACAGAACGCAGCCAGAGATGTCATTTGCCTAGACTAGGGTTGTGTGAATATATTTATGAATCATCACACCTGTCCATGGAATCCGGGATTATCAGTCTTTGGTTGAGATCCATTATTATGAAACCATATTTAAAAATTTTATTTTAAATTTCATCACAAATGACTGGTGTTAGTTGCAGTAATGCACAGAAAACTAAAACTGCTTTATTTTTAGTGGATATCCACATTTTTCATCTGACCTTACAAACGGTGCAGAGATTATGCAGCATGCGATATGCTTCTACCTCTCAGTTACTCTGTTCCCTATTGGTTTATAAGGTGCAGCCTTGGTTTCATACACTGTATTTTTCACTTAAGCTTTGATGCTTTGTCCTTGAATATCAGAGCTGTAGAGCTGTATTGTAAGCTGTGAGGGCCAGCAGGCAAGCTAACCCTGACCTACCTCAAATTCAGGTTATTTTTATTCACACCATTAATAAATGTGAACAACTTTTAGTTCTGAATGTTTGCTGCCCTCAAGAGGAGAACTTTAACAAATATCAAATTCATTACCTTACTAAAAACAATGACTGAGGGGTGCAAAACAAAAACACAACCCAGTCATTTTACCTCCAGCTAAGTCTTTAAAGAGTTTGCAGAGTCTGAAACACTTGAGCTTTATTCAATCAGGAAAAAAAAAAAAAAAAGAGAAAAAAAGAGAGAAAAAAAACCCTATATACTAGATAGCCATAACACCACCACAGCCAACACATAGTTCCAAGTGGACACTAAATATGTATTTGGAAGGCAGATACATGTAAGATTACTAAATAGACAGGCCTCAGCAAGTTCAGGGAGACCCGAGCTGAAAACAGTAGAAGTTTAGGAGATTGATCACAAATATAATTTATGTTTGCCCAGATCTTATTCTTCCCTTGGTGTCTGGAAATGATCTAATGGGTCCGGAGACAGGATACTGTATCAGATGGAATCATCAGCCACTCTTAGGGTCTGAACTATGGTCTTCAAGTACTGGTTAAGTAATCTAGGAAACACCTTTGAGGAGACCATTGTCTTTGTTACCTGCTGGAAGCAGCTCTGCAACTCCAGATATTTACCAGAAACAATCAAAAGCTTTCCAGGAGATTTTTCAGTGATATGTTCTTTTAGCAAAGCTCTACCCATAAATTTACAGATTTCTCTGAAATTCTTGTTTAGCCACACCTTTACCTTTCTCGGCAAAGTGAAGAGTAACAAAAAAAAACCCAAAAAAACCCCAAACCAAACCAAACCAAAACAAAACAAAACAAAAAAACACAAAATAATTGGAGGGGAACTTAAGAAAAGCAAACAAAAAAAAACCCCACAGTTTGAATGTTTAGGTTCAAACTCAATCTAACTAGTTTCAGGCATCATTCAAACTTTCTTCTCTGAAATACTATCCTTAGCTGCTAAATGTTTTTTCCTGTGCTGCTCAAGAAATTAAGTTAATGCCTCATATGCTATATGCAGTTAGTCCAGAGAGTGTGGCTGTGATACTGTTTAGCTGATGGGGATCTCAACAGAAAACGTACCAGATGTCTGCACCTCCACATAAAACAGTGGAGGCTGAGACAACAGTACCACAAAACTAAGAACAGCATAGGTTATGCTGTTCTTTGCCAGCCATCAGAAAACAAAAGGCTATTACATTGCACAGGACCAACCTTGTCATTTTCTCCAGTGTCTGTATGACAATGAAGAGAAACAGCAATATCCCTTCTGAGGTCCACTAATGTGTTCAAGTAGTCATTAAAAATTACTTACAACGCATAGAAAGTTACTACATATTTTAACTAGTTTGCATAAGGTTTATAGGTGCCTGTGTTTTAAAATGGAAGCAAACGCTGAGTATTTGTGCCACTGCATGGTGCACAAAACAAAGGAAGATTTAAATTGGGGGTATAGACACCACTGTCTTCAAGGAAAAAGCTGCTCCTGTTTGGGGAGGTTGCTCCCCAAACCACCCCTTACATTAAAGGAAATTCATGGTAACTTCTCTTACTTTGGTGCAGATTTCTTTTTCTTTTCTTTCAAGACAAGCCGGTACCTAAAGCACATTTCTTAATCCTGACTACTGTAATCCAGTAGCTGCTGTGCATTTCCTATTTGTATAAACCACACAAAGATACTTAGTGTTCAGATTTGTCACTTAAAGAGACTGGACCTAGAACTTTAGAGCTCGCTTGCTGCCCTCGTTTTATTTCAGGCTCACCTGTAATAAAAAACATTGCCAAATGATGTTGCAAAAGTGATTACAGGAAAATTCGTAAGTATTCTCTCTTGGTTTATTGCATAGTTCCTGACTAAGGATATATAGGTTTTACTCACTCTGCAAGTTAGTTATTGCAGCATGAACTTTTCCCTCAGAATCTTGCTTAAAAGATTCCTCCTCCATAAACTTTTGGAAAGGTTGCCACCCGTGGTTTGTGTATCTTCACTTGGACATCATTGTGGCTACAACCTTGCTGCCATATCAGAGTTCAAATCCTCCTTAAGCATCATCACACTGTGGCCTCACCTGAGCTAAAGCCTTCTGGTATTGCCGGGAACATTCCTTGGTGTTCACCTCTTTAATTGGTGTCAACCATGTCCTTGGTTATAAGCATATGATTTCTTCAACCATAATTTCTTCAATTCATAGTTTCTTCCAGTGCTATTACATGCATACATCTCAATCCATAATTCATTCTACTATTGTTTGTATTTCTATTACAAATCTCTGCATGACCTGCAAAGTCAAGTATGGGATAAAGGCTGAACATCAAGCTTCAGAGAAACCTGAAAAATAAATCTGCACAATCAGCTCTAGAAATAGCAAGTAATATATTTATACTCAGCAATTTCTTTGCTCATTCTGTAGCATAAAGACAGCCCCACAGGCCTCCTGGCACCTGTCCTCTGGTGCTGAAGGCATGGCTGTCTCTGTTTCACACATGAAGAGCATATTACCTTCGGCTTTGAATGCTCTCCAGCTAAAAAGGAGAACATGGAGGACACTTTTGCTGCATGCTCACTCATCATTCTGTGTTAGATCATTGCTGTCCAGAGAGGTTGTGGAGTCTCCTTCTCGGGAGACATTCAAGACCAATCTGGGCATGTTCCTATGTGATCTAGTCTAGGTGATCTTGCTCGGGCAGAGGGAGTGGACTTAGTGATCTTTCGAGGTCTCTTCCAGCTCCTAATATTCTGGGATTCTGTGAAAACGCAGAATTATATTCTCCCATTCCCTTAAATGTCTGTCTAATCAAGCCCAATTTGGGGCAATGCCTAACTTTTTTAGGGAAGTTAAGTTTCTAGAAAGTGACTCCGCAACTGAAACACAACCTCCAATCATTCGGGTAATTCTGCATTGGGAATTCAGAGAAGAATGCTTCCTATTGTGGTGGCCCTCGAGGTTTTTATGACTGGGGATGTGCCAGAGCCCAGTACTCTCTGAGTAGGTTCTTTGAGATATTCCATATGGGGAAGGCTTCGCGTTTAATCCCAAATTTCCTTATTTGTGCATATCTGACACTACACAGTATTTAGATTTAGCAGAGTGATACAGCAATGTACTAAAATCACAAGTGCAATAAAGCAATTGCACTACACAGATGGATGACAATACAAACCCGACTGCTGCTTACCAACCCCTGTACATTCATGGTTACATGGTTACAACATTGGGCATCCCAGTCTCCAGGGAGGAATAAACAGGTTGAATCCAGCTCCACTCAGCTGCTCTCTTCCAAGTTGATTTTCTTGGTCATTCAGCTTTTGTACTTTTAGGTCTGGCCAAGTTGCCTACACACTTCTCCACCCATGGTGTTTCTCTCCCTAATTATCTCAGGCAAAGCTATTTACACAACCCAAGCCTCCTGGTACAGCTGGGTATCTAAAACAAAGGTCATCCTCAACTCCCTTTGTGCCAAGTTCAGCTTCCTTACAATAATTTGTGGCCATTCCTTAGATTCTTCCCTGAGCTCATCACTCTTGCCCATCTCTTTTGGGCCTTCTGTCATTGTAGGCTTTTCTTGTCACAGGGTGCCATTCTCTTCTTTACTTTTTTTATACCAAAAAAAAAGTGAACTTGAAAAAGCAGCATTATTGAGAAATTCTTTAAAGCAATATATGAACTGTTCTCCATATGGGTATCATTTCAGCCTAAAATGATCAGCTGGGCCTCAAGAGTCTGTGACAGAGACCAGCAAGAATTCATTAATTTTACTGTCTGCCAACTCTGACAGGCATATTCGAAACACATATTATGTTGGAGAGTAACAGTCAGCTGTTGTTGACTAATATACCACCTTTTATATGTATATAATGAAGCTATATTTATCAAGGGATGAACATAGAAAACTGACCTGAGCAGGAAAGTAACTTTCATGAAGACAAAGCTGAGGATAAATTTTCCATGAGGAAGATTTGTTATCAAAACAAAAAGAGGGTATGTGTTTTTTCTTTCTATGAAGAAAAGAAAATGAAAGAATGTCAGTTCTCACTGCATAAGTCTGATACCTTTTTCTATTCTGAACTGTTCTGTACTGATCAAATAGTACTAGGATTCAAACTTCTCTGAAAAATCCTTATAAAATAGATGCACCAAAAGAATTTACAGCTACCCAGACACTTTGTGGAAGTCTCAGTTTGAAGCCTGGTAACCAAAGTCCAAATCCTTAAACCCAGCTCTTCTGTCAGAGCATGCTGCAGACCACATGCCGTGGACAGGTCACCCCTGGCAGTGCCATAGTCCCATGGCCCATTTCAACGAGGAGTGCTGTGCCATGAGGGCCCATCTCCACTCTGCACCAACACAACAGAGGTGGCACAGGAACCCATCTCAGGTAAACACTCCCGACTGGTTTTGTGGGATAATTTTCAGACAGATTTATTCTTTTATCTGCTCCACTACAAAGCCACACCTGCACATGTGACTGCAGAAGCAGATGAATGAGAGTGGATGGACAAGGATCAGGCTGGGAGGGAGTGGGAGACTGTTCCTTCTGGAGGACTGGTGTTGATTTACACTTATATGGGAATAAGAGGAGCCAGTGAAAAAGAGAGGGAGACAAAAGGCAATAGCAGGACTTAGGTAGATCTTGGCATCACCTTATTTAAGGACCATCTATCCCCATTATAACCTAAAAGCTAAAGACTGAAGCTAACCCTTTCTCACAAAGTAGGACTGAGGGAGTTTCCACTGAAAACCTTGGTAATGAATTAATTCACTCAGAATATTAAAGTGTCTCCCTTGCCCAATGTGATTGGATCAAACAGATCCTTTCCCGGTCTAACTGCTAGGCTCATGTCTCCTCTCAACATTTTACAACTGAGGCAGGGTGGAAAGAAATCATGAGCAGGTGAAATCTGTAACCTGGTGACTAAGGTAATTGCTTGCAACTGGAATTTTAAAGAGTTCTTGTGCTCAACTCTAACTGGTACTTTGCATAGAGTAATTTGGTGTTAATTAGAGAATGGTATCCTCAGTACTTCTCTATCCATGTTAATGCTTGCACTAGTAAGATAAAGTACTTCTCCGTCCATGTTAATGCTCGCACTAGTAAGATAATAGGTCATGTTGTCTCCTGTTCGCTTGAGGATGGTTCTGTGCAAAACAGAAACACACAACTCAGAGAGAACCCTGCAGCAGCTAGTGCATTTAGTTTCCAGACAGAAGCAAGTTCAGACAGAAAAGACATCTCAATCCCAGCATCCAACTTTTGGGTGTAACATTGGGCAGAAGGCAAAGTACACTCAACCTTCTTATCTGAAGCTCATTAGGGCTACATGTGACATCCAAAGGGACAGTTGGCTCATCCCTGTGTCAGGACAGGCCTGATACACGAGCAAGGTGGGGAATTGCGTGGTGCTGTCAATGCTGAGGCAGCTTCGCTGGTTCTCATAAGCAGACCTGGGACCACATCCATACTGGGAGTCTTCCAGGCTGAATCCAGATGAAGCATCAAATGCCCAGGGAAATCTAGCCACCCATAGACATTTAGATGTTGCCAGACCTATATCACAGTAATGATTGTTAGGAAAAAGCGGAAAGCCCTCATTTCCACTGCTTTCAAATGGATCTGCAAATGCTGTGCATCTTTGAAAATCCAAGTCCTGGCATGTGGCAGCAGCCGCCTACCCTTTCACTTTGGCTCAGTCCCCAGATCTGGATACAAACAGCTGAAGTGGGTCCTAATATGGCGATAAGAATCTATTTAACACAGCAAACCCAGATGAACTGCTGTACAAATCGAGATCCTAAGGGAGGCTACATCACCACTGTAATGACCAAACCATATTATCTCAAGTAATTTTGTGACAAACTCTTCTGATTTTTCAACACAGCAGCTCCACTTCTGCCTTCACTTTTGTGGAACAGCAACAGTCCTACTCGGAACAGAATAAAGCTCTACTTATTACAGTAGACAGAGTAAGGGGAATCAATGTTGTGTGTGTGTGTAACACCATTATAAATACATCACAGAATTGCTGTAACAAGCAAGCTCCATCAGAAACCTGAGGAGCTCAGAATTAAATGTAAAAATCCAAAAATCTCAGATCAGCAAAGGCTCAGTAAGATGCACACCTTAACCCTGAGTCCTAACTCAGCAACGGTGCTTATATGATTAAAACAAGTATTATATTTTAAAGACTGCAACCGAAATAAGGTTTTCTTTCTTCTCTCATGGTACTGCTGCAAAGCCTGTTAAAATATGTTTGGCACACCCTCCCTGCATCTTGATTTTTCCTGCAGAACCTGCCTGGCTACTTGGCAGTGCACATCACTAAGTTGCACATATATGTACAATAAATGAACCTGATAATTAGACGAGTTGTGGTATAACTATGATGAAAGCAAAAGAACAGAGCAGAACAACTGTCAGGTTTAGTAAAGAAGTTTCCAAGTTGCAATATACAGCTTGTTTACTGAATGTGACATGAAGCATTTTCAGAATGTGATGCAGTTTAATGTCTCAAAATATAGGAGAAGGATATATTGGTGGTGTTCTATTGATCAGAATGTGCTGCCAGAAATACAATCATCTCCCATTGAGATGGATTAGCAGTGACACATGGAAAGAAAACTAAACTCAGCTGGGCAGTTAGACATTAAACAAGCGAAAAAAACACCTTGTCAGAATAATTCTCTTTCCTAAAGTAAAATCAGTCAAGGCTTTATGCAATTCTAAAAAAAAAAAAAAGAAGTAAAAAAATAAATCTGAATATGGCTGTGAGACACTGTAAGTATTCTAAGAAAGTCAAGCTCATGGTATCATGATATCTATACATCAAAATGCAAAATTTTATCTGATGATTGAAAGCCAAAGAGAGAAGCAGATTGAATTAAACAGCAAACACATATGCTACAGCTTTTTTACTTTTTTAATAACTTTTACTTTCAAGGCAGTGTTCTTCTAATTTATTTTGGTACTTTAATTTCTTCTAAGAATGAACAAGTGATGGATTTAGTTCAATGAAGATGAATGTGTGGCAAATATTTAGTAATAATTTCATCAGACCGATGAAACACACACACACACACACACACACAAAAACCCCAAACAATAGAAACATTCTCAAGAGACAAAATTCCCTTTGCTTTACAGCAAATATGTTTACGAAGCCAAATTTCACCTTTTCCCTCCTAGTGTCTGAACCAAAAATTGTGTAAGCAGCAATACTTAAGTTATGGAGCAGTTTGCACCCTTAATGACAGTTAAAATGGCTAAAAAGCCATGTGTCAGGCACTATCCATTTGTTAAAAATTAAGTGTGTTTAAAATAAATTCTCCATATATTCAGGTCTGAGCACTTGAGAGTTCAGCTGTCTTTGCAAGACCCTATGTGACTGCAATGGCTAGAAACGAAAACCTCTCTTCAAACATGAGATTTTCCTTTAATTACTTCAGCAAAAGCTCTGCTTGGAGCTCGCCACAGCTTTCAGGTAGTCTTTTTCTGTCATTTTTTGCCTCGCTAAACGGCGACACAGGCATCGAGCTGCGGTGGCACACGTTACAGTGTCAACCTCGTGTCCACGGGGCAGCGCAACCACGACACCTGCTTTTACCCCCGACGATGAATCAGCCAAACAGAAAAGAGGAAAAGCCCGTCCCGTCAGTCTTGGCACACGGGTTCCGTCTCTCATCGGGAGGACTGCGGCCCCGCGCCGCAGCACTGGCGTGTCCCTTCAGCCGTGCCTGAGGGAGGCCACCGCCGCAGGCCGCGGGGCAGGCAGAGCCCCTGAGGCGGCTCCCACTACCCAGAGAAGGCCGCGGGGAAGCCGGGCTCCAACCTACCTCCGGGCTAGGCCGGGGGCTCCGAGAGACGACTCCGGCCCCGCCCCGGCGACTACCCCGCCGCCACATACCGGCCGCCCGCAGCCCCGCGCGCCCCACCCGGCGCGGCCACCCCTCAGGCCCAGCGTCCCGCTCCAGGTTCCGGCGCGTGGAGCACTCCGCCTCCCTGATTGGCCACCTCCATCGCGAGCCCCGCCGACTCCACTGCGAGCATCAATTCACCGCGTGGCCGCGTTGGTCGGCTTAGTCCTGGCACTCTCGTCCCGCCCCGTGGAGTGCTCGGCCGGCAAAGCGCATGCGCCTCTCCCTTGGCCTCGCCTATCTTCCCCCCATCCCTCCCCTCCACCCCTGCTGCCGGTTGGGCTGTGTGGCGCGCGGCCCCGTCCTGCCC
>VXBZ01011487.1:0-36605 GCA_013399135.1 Heliornis fulica | reverse complement strand
CTGGCTGTGCTGGATCCCGGCGGGGACCCAGGGGCACCAGGCATGCAGGTGGGGGGCTGCGGCGGGGAGCGGAGGCGAGGGGAGCGCCGGGGCCTGGTGGACCGCCCTTGTGGTGGGTGGTGGCCGCGCTCCGGAGGCGGGGGAGGGACGGGCGTGGGTGAGGGGCTGTGGCGTTCGTTCGGGAGCGGCCATGGCCCNGGTTGGGCTGTGTGTCGCGCGGCCCCGTCCTGCCCCTCAGCTATGGCGGCCGCCGCGGAGGAGCCTTTCCCCTTCCACGGCCTCCTGCCCAAGAAGGAGACCGGTGCCGCCGCTTTCCTTGCCCGCTTNGGGTGGCCCGAGGCGCCGGCGAGGGCGGGGGGGTAGGGCGGGCTGCCCTGGGGACTTGTCGGTGTTTGTTTCCAGTTCCCGTTAAGTGTCCGTGAGCGCGGGCTCCGGTACGGTAGGGCCGGAGAGTCCTGTAGGCAGGGGCTCCGCGCCGGTCACTGCGGGTGTTTTTGTGAGGACCCTCCCTTCTTTTGGGGCGTTCGCAGGCGTCTCACGACCTCGGGTCTCTTGGGCGGCCCTCTCTGGGGTGGAACTCGCCATAAGGCTGTTACTTGGTGCGGTTGTCAGGTCTTGGCTGGAGGCTGCGGGCAGCGGTTTAAATCCCTTTGCGTGAAGAGTGTATTTCTGTGTTTCCCAGCGCGTTTTCCCCGCGTTGCATTGTCATAACAATCAGTGTCGGATCTGGACCTGCCAGCTTTCTTTTGGGTCTGCTGGCACAGCGAGTGCCATTCTGATTCCTGTCTTCGTTCTGAAAACTTCTGCGGGATGTTAATTTTGGCGGTTTTTTCAGCACGTTCTCTTTAATTCTTGTCTCTTAACACTTCTTTGTTCCGTAAGTTTGTATGTGGCCTTCTATATCCCCACTGCTTCCAGTGTCTTGTCAACATCATTTCTCTGGGATGTGACAAAGGAAGGCTCAGGAAATCATTCAGGAAGGCCTCTATGTAACTCGTTTTGATAAGGCATCATTCATTTTTAACTAAGCAAGGCATGGGTTTGTTTCTGACCCTTCTTTGGGTACAGATTCTACTCTTCAGTCACCTAGCTTAGACACTGGCAAATCTTTAATTCAGTGCTCTGAAATGAGGCCTTTTGGAGCTGGGGGTGTGTGAAAGGGTGAGTGGACAGGTAGGGTGGATGGAGGGACTGGATAGCTGTAACTGTGATTGGTTTAAGATGGAATTAAACAGATGCTTTGGCAGATAGTTGTGGGTAAGTGGAATACTGACAGGGAACCTTAAAGCTAGCCAAAATACAAGTAAGACAATACTATGGGCAGGCCAGACAGTATTAAGACACTTAAGAAGATGTGAATATAAATGGATGGGATCTACCCAGTTATGAAGTTTCATATGTGAAAGCAAAAAAAAAAGCTGAATCTCCAGAGGTTATAAATGAGGAGTGGTCAACAACAACAACAAAAAGTTTATAGGCAGTAGAGGGAAAATTTGTTCTGAGGTAAGTGTCGCTTATTATCCCTTATGAGCCTTCAGTTGCCTACGAATCCCTATGACCTTAGTGTTGCTGTGCGGTATTGTGACAAATAGTTTATAACCTTTGGACAATTTAATTTTTTATGACTGTCTTCTTTGCTACTGATTTTTTTCTGTCAGACTTGTCAGTTCTTGGCCTGGCATGGAGCTGGAATATTGAGAATTGTTTCGGTCACTTAAAGGGAAGAGAAGGCGTTACGTGTAGCAAGGCTAATAAGTATTGCAGCTTTGGATTCAAATTAATATCAGTAATGATTACACGCCAAAATGAGACACACTGTTTTGAATATACTGCAGTGTTTTTAGTCAACACAAAGCAGTTCCTGTTTTGCTGCTCCCAAGTGCCTTGTTCCTGGGTAGGGTTCCTTTGCTCAATGATGTTACAGTTTGGTTTGTAAACACCGGCACCATAAATGAATGGCATATAATCACTTGCTGAAGAACAGGCAGATTTGGGTACAAGAGTATAACAGGGAAGTACCATTCAGTTTATACTCTTCCCTGAATATTTATTGTTACAGAGATAATAGTTACAGGCTTAATAGACCTTCCCACGTAGATTTCAATTTTGTATTGGTTCACTTGCTTTGCCGCACAAAATGTTGATCTAATTTGTACTTCAGTTTTCTTTCCTAATCTTTTGTTGCCGGTGCCCTCTAGGGAACACTTTTCACCTTGTCTTCCATGGCTTTATGCTCCACCCGTTGATGCCAACTGTGAAGTTCAGTTTGTCTGCATCTTTCATTCTAGGTTGTTTGGTGTTTTTTTTTCCTGTTTCCTCCCTCTTGGTAGACTTTATTTTATATTATATGCTGAGTCATGGATTGTAATTCCTCATTAAGGCACAACAACTGATGAAATTTTAGATGGGCAGATAAGGTACGTCTTATGGAGCATTGTGGTAGTGTATGTATAGTCTTTGTTCAACCCCACCCTGTTCTTTCCCTGTTGCTCTTATCACTTCTCTTTCACCATAGGTAAGTCAATTCATCTGCCTCTTGCAGTTCTGTTTGTTTTGTGATGTGCCTGTTGGAATTATTAAATACTAATATTAGCTTGTACTTTCATGAGGTGACCTTTTAGCAGTAGCAGCAAGTTCAGTTTAACTTGTTTTTCAGCACTGAGTTTAAAAAAAAAAAATTGCTTGAAATGACTCTGTGATGGCAGTCAGCTGTCCTGTGACCAAAGTGCTGAAGAACTTACTCATCCCTTGTTGCTGCAGTAGCTGTCAGTTAGAATCAGTGACATTGTATGGTCGGCAAAACCATGCATCTGGCTTTGCCTTTTAATTTGGGATTGTTTCATTTACTGGTGTTCCTCCACTTCTGTTACACTGATCAGTTGCCAGAATTATGCAGTTAGATCACTTCTAATGTGCTATTTGCTTTACAAAGAGCTAGTATGAAAGTATGTTTTTGAAACTAAAATATATAAGCAATATGATTTTTGCTTACAAACTGGTAGACTTTTTTTTTCCAAATGGCTCTAGGCAAACCATAATATTGAAGGCAAGATTGCAGTTTTTTTAAAAAATACATATATTTTTGGTTCTGTAAATCATATTTTCTGAATTTTAAAGCAAACATACCTTCTGTCTGGAGTAAACTCATTACTTCAAGATTTTTCTGTTCACGCTGTGGAATTGATAGAGTTCGCTTGATTTTATTTTTTTTTATTAATTTTGTTTTCCCCTCAGAGTGACAAGACTTGTAAAGCAAAACCTCAGTTGAACGCGAAGTTTCACTCTAGCATTACTACTGGTAGGCAGTATGCCAGACAGCAGTCCATGTCAGCAGAAGCTGCCATATCGCTTGCTTGCACAAAATGACCGTGAACCTGCTTGGATCACTGCCGTTAGGAATTGAACCTTGCACCGTTGCACCTGAAACTCCAGGTTTCCTGTGTCTGGCTGGAAGACTGGTTTGTTGGCTTTGAACATGCAACCTCACGTGCGTGTGCAGACCTGATGTTCAGCTGGGAGGCAAAGAGCCGTTAACTGCAGGAGTTGCACCTTGTCTTTCTGGCTAGGAAATGACTGTTTAAAACAACCCAAGCTCACTATGGCATAAATCTGTGTTCTGGCCACCTGTTGCTGTATAACTTGTTTATTTCTAACAAGTCACCTTGGATTACACTTTCATTCTTGCTTTCTTGTTCTTTAAGTACTGAATAATTCACTTTGATTAGGGGCATATTAAAAAACGTCCCATTCTGATAATCTCAGGTTTGGCTTGCAGTTGCTTTTATTTTTGAGAAGCTCTTGACTTTTCTGTGAGTGGAAGCTGGCATTCAAAGGCATTCATTACAAACACTGGAAAATTGGATGGTTTGAGTGTCTACACACTGTGTTGCAAAGTAAATTTTCACTACATTTTAACTGTTGTTCAGTAGATGTTTTACCAGGTTAACATGCTTTAGCAATTTTCTTAACTGAATGTGAATTTTTATGAACAGAGACACAGTGTTGGCTTCTGTAGTGGAAGTTCTTCCTTAGCAAACATTTTCAAAAGGGAAATGAAATGAGTGTCCTTTTTATGGTTACTATGGGTGTGGGATGTTTAGATTTGGTTTTGGGTTTTTTTAGCTGTTTAAACCTGCTTTTATTGGGAAGGGATGCATATTCCTTGTTACTTTTCTGGGTTTTTGGTTGTTTGGTTTTGGTTTTTTTTTTGTTTTTGTTGTATTTGTAGTTTGGTGTTCAGTTTTGTTTTTGACAAGCCTTGAGAATTTGAGACCTTGGAAGTATTTATCTCTATTTGTTGACCGTTCCTGACTTTTTGGCAACAAGAGTGACTTACATGAAACAGCTTGGTCATGTTATTCAGTTCCAGCAGCTGAATTCACAATTCCAGAGCATGATTTAAGTAAAACTATCTGCCATATATATTATGTGTAGCATAAAAACAAATGATAGAGGGGAAAAAAGGTAGTAATACAAAATATTTAAGTTGTAGTAAAGCAGCAAGTGTTGCTGCTTTTCCAAATAAGCTTTTATCACTTTCAATGTAGTTAGTGTGTAGGAGTTGCAAAGACAATTGTATTTGGTTTGTGGTTTTTGTTTTGTTTTGTTTTTTTTAAATCTTCAATGTAGAGCTTTAAAAACAGGTGCATGTGGCCAATTCATAGAGTCACAAAATAGTTTGGGTTGGAAGTAACTTTTAAAGGTCGTCTAGTGCAACACCCCATGCAATGAGCAGGGACAGAGTCCTTCAAATACATCAAGTTGCTGGGAGCCCCAGCCAACCTGACCTTGAATGTTTCCAGGGGTGGGGCACCTGCCACCACTCTGGGCAACCTGTGCCAGTGTTTCTTTCACCTCATTGTGAAAAATGTCATCCTTTTATCTAGTCTGAATCTACCTTCCCAGTTTAAAACTATTAACCCCTGTTCTACAGCAACAGCCCCTACTAAAATGTGTCTCTAGAGGTCCCCTTCAAGTACTGAAAGGATACAATTAAGGTCTCCCCGGAGCCTTCTCTTCTCCAGGCTGAAGAAGCCCTACTCTCTCAGCCTGTCCTTACAGGAGAGGTGCTCCAGCCCTCTGAATTCCTATTGCTCTTCCACTAATACTGTACCTGGAATGTTGTTTATTTGCTGAATAAACTTACACAATGCCTACTAGATGAAGCATCTTATTACAAGAAGATAACATTGAATATTTTTGTTAAACTGTTACCAAAAAAAATCTTAATCATACTCGTGGTAATTGTGTAGAAGCTTCCTCTAGATGAAATGATTTTTAGGTATGCTTTTTTTTTTGATGCTGTTTAGGTTCCTGCAACCACTGTAAAATCCATCAGGGCTAGTTTTAATTTAATTTGAGGAGAATTTATATTTATGCTTGCTAAATCTTACTAGCTGGTTAGCTCTTTTTCTCATTGCTCTGGTAAAAATACTCTTTGTATGATATTATTTATATTGTATACTCTGTATATTCCTTATACAGTATTATATATTTCTTATCCAATGTATTGCCATAACTCTTAGCACTTCAAACTTATGAAAACATGAAGCAGAATCCTTGAAACAGGAAAAATAAGATGATGTTAACTTGTGTACTTTACAGGTTTACGCTCAGTTAAGGAGACTCGAGGTTTTGACTCCATATACTTCAGCAGCTTTCATTTGTTGGAGCTGTGTGCTCGGTACTGAAAATTTGGCCACAGTGGTGGGTTGGAAGCACTAGAGCAAATCATGTGAACACAAATAGTAGCGTTTTGCAGAGGGTTTTGCAAATTTAGGCTTGGTTTTAAATTGTGGCTTCTGTGCTGTAGTGAAAAGTGTTTTTACTTGTATCTCTTTAAATCCTCTTTAGAAATTAGTCACTGAATTTGTATAAACCGGAAAGATGGACGCGCTGCTCTTAGTTCTCTGAAAATTTAATTTCAAGTTGTTTTTTATGTACTTCAGCTAGAGCCTGGGTGCTTAAGAAATTTAAGTGATTTTTATTTACAAAAATGAAAAAAATCCTGATTCATATGCTAGAGGGTAATTATCTACATTTTCAATTTTTCTGTGGTCCTATTTTCAGATTACAACTGATGGGAAACCCAAGATAATTGATATAATTGATACAACAGGCAGTGGTGATGTAACTACGTGTACCATTGTAGAACCTAAAGATGGGGAAATCACTGGTCTTTCTGGAAGAACTTTAAAGGTGAGTATTTAGTAGGGCAGAGACACCGTTGGGCATCTTTTTCTGTCTTTCTTGTTTAATGACAAATTTAGCACCTATTTTGACTTCTGCAGTACTTGTTTCCTTTAAACCAGATCTTATTGCAAATTATACAGTATTTGCTCAACTTTGTACTGTTTGTTTGACATTAATTTTACCTTTCATATGTCTTTATATTGAATATCCTCTGTAGCTGGATGAGACTGTGTACAGAGTTTGACGGGGTTAATTATTCTTTGTTCAAATAACTATGATATAGTTTTGGACAAACTTTAAAAATATTACATGCAGTTCTGTCTGTGCTAGTATTTTCTATGCTTGTATGAACTACAAGAGGAAGGTTAAGTTCATGGCATGTAGTTCTAGAGACTGAAAAACTCTGAGGATGTAGTTTTAGGCTTACTGCACTAGAACAGAAATCATGCAGGGTTTTCGGAAATCCTACAATAAGATCTGGTAGAGGTTCTGGCTACATAGAAGCAGTGATGTTACTGACTTGTTCTTGCTTGGATAATTAGATTGATGGGGTGATAAGGGGGCACTAGATCTTTTTATCTTTTCATGTTAACAGCTTTCTACTTAATTTTGCATAAAGGGCGAATCTTTTGTGCTCTTTTGCTAGTTTTACTAGGAAAAGTGAATTTGATATACCAGGAGTCTCAAGTACAGGAACTTATAGAATTAGACATTTAGATTTTTGTCATGAACATTTACCATAATACCTGCTCATTTACAGTGCCCCTTTTTCCCCCAGACTTCTCAATAAAGTCACTGCTGGGGGGCTGTATGTTTTAGAAGTAGAGAACCAGGGCAACTGTCTTCACAGATGTTTAAATGGCAGTGTTGCGTGAACTGATACAGATTCCTTTGGAATTGGATTGAAATTGCCATGTCATGTTGTTCAAATGTAATGCAGTAGTTACTGTCATGGATACAGGGAATTAAATTGTTGATATTTAATTCATATCACATTCAGAAGAGCAGTCACTTTTAGCAGCTGTCCAGTACATGAAAGGGACCTACAGGAAAGCTGGGGAGGGGCTGTTTATCAAGAAGTGCAGTGGTAGGACAAGGGGTAATGGGTTTAAACTGAAAGAGGGGAGATTCACATTAGAGGTTAGGAAAAAAATCTTTCGCCATGAGGGTAGCGAGTCATTGGAACAGGTTGCCTGAAGAAGCTGTGGCTGCCTGTTCTCTGGCAGCATTCAAGGCTAGGTTGGATGGGGCTTTGGGCAACCAGGGCTAGTGGAGAGTGTGTCCCCCCATGGCATGGGGGTTGAAGCTAGATGATCTTTGAGGTACTTTTCAACCCAAACCATTCTCAGGTCTGTTCTGTTAGGCTTCCTTACACCATGTTGATTTATTGTAATGTTTTTTTATGCCATTAATTTAATTAATCTCTGAATGTATTTTCTGTAGATTCCAGCAAGCTGGGTAAATCCTTCAGGCAAATATCACATTGGCATAAAAAATGGCTATGATATCTATCCTAAAGCTCTTAAGGAGAGGATTCAGGTAAGGTGTTAAATTTTCCTCCTAGTATATAGTCATATTTCACCATCCTGATTCTTAAGGTTTTTTTAGGAAACTACAGTATGTGATTTGCTGACACACATAGGCATCTATTTGGAGATGTAAGATTACCTTCCTTTGGTGAGTTTTCAGAACAGAAGGTGGCGTGGTGGTCCTCCTCACAGTGATCCATTGAAACAGAAAGTCTACAAACTACTGATACCTGTTCCTTTTCCCTGTGTTGGAGTTGTTTATTTTTAGTATTGAGCTTTTCTTACCCATTGTCTCAAATCAGAATTTTCATGTGATTCATACCTTGACATATGCATCTGTCAGTATATTGAAGATGCTGGGTTTATCTTACAGAAAGAACGTAAGGAAAAGCTCTGGGATCCTGTTCACAGATTGGCTCTAGCAGAGGCCTGTAGGAAACAAGAAGAATTTGATGCTGCTCATAGTTCTCCCTCACAGGTTTGTGTAAATATAAAAAATTCATAAACTTCTTGTTTGCAAGAATTTGTTGTTGTTTGAGAGGATAAAATATGTTATTAGTTGAGTGAAGGAAAGACACTTGTGGGGGGGGGTGTTTGGCAGATAACTTAGCAGTTTATCTTCTGATTAGTTTTAAAAGTCTGTATGTCGTGGTTGTTTGATTTGCTTTAATGTTGTTAACTTTCTACACTTGTCAAATAGAAAAAACATATTACTTCAAATGCTTTGTAGCACATTCTTAAGTTTTATAGTAGAAGTTCTATTTCCAATTTAATATGCTATTCTTTGAGGTTGTTGTTGTTGCTGTGCACAAAGCAGGGTTCTTCTAATCTTACCCTTTTTCTAAGCTAGGCACTATTTTAGTGAAGTACCAGGAAAGCCTGAGGTCACTTCATTTAATAATCCTTACAAATAAACGAGGATTTTGAATGTTATGATTGCAGAACTTTGAAATAGTTGTACATAATAGGACAATAAATTAGTAGACTACTGAAGACGTTTGAACTTCTAGATATTTTTATTCCTAGATACGTGTGGCATCAGAAAAGAATATTGGAATACCTATTTTGTAAGAATTCTTACAATAATTAAAACTTATTTTTGTTGCCTTATTAGGTAAATAAGCTAATCAAGGAAGAACTTCAAAATCAAGTGGAACTGTTGAATTCTTTTGAGAAAAAATATAGTGATCCTGGTCCGGTATATGACTGTCTAGTATGGAATGATGGTGAGACCTGGAGGTAAATGTCTACACTTGTATAAAATATCGTTTTCTATACAGAAAACAACAGCTTGCATGGACAGCTGTGTCTACTTTTAAATTTGCCCTCTTTAAAGCAAATATTTAAGGTCTCTATAAAATAATCTGCTTGGGTTTTGTGAAAGTGTTCTGATCCAAAATGAAGGTGGGATAGAATGAAGTGTTATTAAAGACAATATTATATAAAAGTGTAAGCTTGTAGGATTTTCCTCTGAAGCAGAAAAAAAAACAACAAACCAATCCAGAAGTCTTTGCACAAACCTCAGGGTGTATTATGGCACTCTTCTTGACTTGAGGTTGTGCATCATGCAAAACAGTCAGTAAGACTTCAAATGTTTTATACCATCACTGAAGAGCTAACTTTTGTAAAATATCTTCCTTGAAGAAATTGCCAGAATTTCCCCATGCTTGTTTTTGAGACAGATTTAATTGAATGCAGTAGCATTTTAATACCAGTTTACTTAGAAATCTGTGTGGATTCTGAATCTAGATGTACAGCCAGGTTTAAAAATATTGACTTTGTGAGATACCTTAAACACAGAACCAAGCTTTGTGAAGTCTTTGTGGTACTCTTTGTTGGGGAAATAACTGAAAGTTGTCGTCTTTTTTTTTTTTTTCCAACAGAGCCTGCATAGATACAAGTGAGAATGGTGACCTAACTATCTGTACAGTGCTGAGAACCTACAAAGAGGCTCAAGAATATGGATCTTTTGGAACATCTGAGATGTTGAATTATTCCGTTAATATATATGATGATGGAAACCTTCTTTCCATTGTGACAAGTGGAGGTAAATGAGTCGCCCTAAGAAAATTTTGCTGCTGAGTAGGTATCGTGAAAAGCAGCAATTTATACTGAGTCCTGATTACGATAGTCAGGATGGTTCAAGGCAACTGTCTTGTGTGTTGATTACTGTGACACTGAAGATCAATACTGAGCTTTGATAGGACAAGGGGAAATGGTTCCAAACTGGAACATAGAAAGTTCCATCTGAATATAAGGAGGAACTTTTTCACAGTGAGGGTGACAGATTACTGGAACAGGTTGCCCAGAGAGGTTGTGGAGTCTCCTTCTCTGGAGACATTCAAGACCAACCTGGACACGTTCCTATGTGATCTAGTCTACGTGATCCTGCTTGGGCAGGGGGGTTGGACTAGATGATCTTTCAGGGTTCCTTCCGTTTCCTAATGTTCTGTGATTCTGATTTCCTGAACCAAAACTGTAATGACAGCTTATTATCAAACTTGCTTGCACTTTTGTCTGAAGTATTGTCAACTTTGTGTTCATACACACATATAGATAGTGTATGCTTAAGTACTCTTTAAGATCCTCTTGCCTCTTAAAAAAAAAAGAACCTTCTTCAAAGTACCTTTTTCGATTTATTAAATATAGGGTGCTAATTGACTTTTATTTGCTGCTGTCACTTTTGTTCATATAATAAAAGAATCTTAAATTAGACACTCGTGAGCAAAAGTGATATTTTTTGTTTTGGTTTAACCAATTTTTTTTTGTGATAACAGGTGTCACTGTAGCTCAAGTCACTCTGCCCATATTTGTGCATTCTTTACATATTTGTGATTTGTTTTGGAAGTATCCTGGGTGGTTAAGGTGGTATTAATATATTTGATTTGAAGAATCTTCATTAGCTCTTGTGAAACTGTCCCATCTCAGAACTACAGACATAGTTCTTGTTTCTGAATCAGTGGTAATTTTTTTGAGACTTATTTTTAGACATCTGTACAGAGGTTTTTGTTTCTAATTATTTTTTCTTAATCCCCACTGAGTAATCTCAAGTAAACTTTCCTTTTGAGTAGGAACCCTTGAGCCTTTTAAGTAAGTTTTTGTTAATGGCATTAAGTTAATACTATTTTTCTCTATGCATACTGTCTCCTTTCTTCCCTCAAAAAGCAGTTTTAACAGCAGCAATCTGCAAAATAAGTAGCTCTTTTTCTTAGTATATAGTGACACTTATTTAATAGTGATTTTTGTAGAATCACAGTATCATTTGGTCTACAAAAGACCTCTAATTCCAACCATAAACCGAATGTACAAAGTACAACCACTAAACCACCGAATGTGTCTCTAAGCGCCACATGTTAAATACCTACAGGGATGGTGACTCAGCCACTTCCCTGGGCAGCCTGTTCCAGTGCTTGACAACCCTGTTGGTGAAGAAATTTTCCTAATATTTAATCTAAACTGCCCTTGGCACAACTTGAGGCCGTTTTCTTTTGTTACTTAACATCTCTCATTAGTTGGGAGAAGCGCCAAACACTAACCTGGTTATAACCTCCTCTCAGGTAGTTGTAGAGAGTGATAAGGTCTCCTCCAGAATAAACAGCCCCAGTTCCCTCAGCTGCTCCTCATGAGAACTCTTCTTGTTCTTTAGACCCTTTACCAGCTTCACTGCCCTTCTTTGGACATGCTCTAGCACTTCAGTGTGTCCTTGTAGTGAGGGGCTGAAAACTGAACACAGCACTTGAGTACAGTGCTGAGTACAGGGGGATATTCACTTCCCTAGTCCTGCTGGCCGCACCATTTCTAATACAGGAGGATGCTGTTGGCTGTTTTGGCTACCTGGGCACACTTCTGGCTCATATTCAGCTAGTTGTTGACCAACACCCCAAGTCCTTTTTGCACTGGGCAGTTTTCCAGACACTCTGTCCCAAGCCTGTAGTGCTGCATCGGGTTGTTGTGACCAAAGTACAAGACCTGCCACTTGGCTTTGTTGAACCTCATGTAGTTGGCCTCAGGCCATTGATCCAGCCTGTCCAGATGGCTCTGTAAAGCCTTCCTACCCTCACGAAGATCAACACTCCCACCCAATTTGTTGTCATCCAAAATCTTTCTGTGGGCACACTGTCCCCTTAGCCAGATCATTGACATTAAAGAGAAATGCCCCCAGTACTGAGCCCTGGGGAACACCACCTGTGACAGGCCTCTGACTGATTTTATGTACGTACAACTCAATAAGTGAAAATTAATTACTGTAGTGTATTAAATTGGTATAAATGAAGTTCACTAAACCCATAATGATACAGCTTTTCATTTGCTCAGGAGCACATGGAACACATGTGGCTAGTATTGCGGCTGGATACTTTCCAGAAGAACCAGAACGAAATGGTGTGGCTCCTGGAGCTCAGATTCTTGCGATCAAGATTGGTGATACAAGACTAAGTACAATGGAAACTGGCACTGGTCTAATAAGAGCTGTGGGTATTTTACTGAATAATTGATTAATAGTAGCAGTGTGACTTAATTGCAGAATATTGTGTGACCCTTTCTGCTCTACTTGCTTATAAGGACACATTTTATGGTTCTTCCAACTACATAAAAAAAGCTACTAATCACCACCACCCAACTCCCCCAAACAAAAAAAATAACCTCCAAAATACCAAACAAACAAAAAAACCCAAAAAAACCCATTGCAAACACAAAACTAACCAGACTATATTTTAAAACATATCTTAAGAATAATCTTTTAAAGACTCCTTGCATAGAGCACTTCCAAGGTCTTTTGTTGGACTCGTAGAACTGCTGTGTCTGACTAGCTTGATACATGGACTAAATTACTTGCACGCAAAAGTCCTGTGATGTGTTTTTTTCCTAATTGCTTAGTATAGGATACTTAAATCTAGCATAGAGACCAGTATCTACCCATGTGGCTGAATATATTTCTGGTTCTGAATGAAGAAAAAAAATATTCCCGTTTGATGAAAGACATGTGGAATTGAAAATAGAAAATTTTATTTGTGGCCTAAGCCACATTTCTTGCTATAGCAACATGAAGATGCATGATATTTTTTACTGTTTGGAATTTAAACAAATTGTATGGGTAAAGAAAAGTTTGTTACTCAGGACAGGATGTATGAGACAATACTCATGTTGTCTGGAGTTTTCTTGTAGATTAATATCTCCATTTATAGCTTGGAATGCTGCAAGAATAAGACAGCTAAGGTAGTGGGTTTGACTTTAATTTTTTTTAAAGTGCTGTTTGTTCACTGGGAAAACATGACTTAAGTAACTGAAGAAAAATAAATTATTTTCTTTTGTAGAGTCAGAAGAAATTTATTCCTTTTTCTTAGATCTGTGGCAGATACCATAAGACACTTCAGGAATGGCAGAAAACATGTGCTTACTCTATGACTAGTTTGTTTTGTCTTTTTATTCTTTATCAGATGATAGAAGCAATAAAATACAAATGTGATCTTGTCAACTATAGCTATGGAGAGGCAACTCATTGGCCAAATTCTGGGTGAGTACTGCTGTCATTAATATAAGCGTATTTTGATACCTCAAGTGGAATTACATTTGATTTTTGTTGTAAATGAACTGTCAATATGAATAATTTGGGCCTTCATAATTCATTCTTGTACATTAAAATGTTTCACTTAATTTTTAACCATCTTTGAAAATTAAGTAGAGCTCTTGAAATTGCTATTGATTTATAGTACAAAGAATATTTTGGAATAATAAATTTTGTAGTTGAAACACCACATAATCTGGGGGCATCTTTTCAAAACCTAATATTGTTATATAACTGTTAATAATTTTTAAAACCAGAGATATTTTGTGGTCAGATTCCTTACTAAAACCACCTCCACTAGGTGTGGGAAGCAGTCTGCATAGTATTTCTTGTTCTGTTTCTACTAGAAATGGGAGTTTTGCCCTGTGGGAAGAAAGCGATATTGTTAATTTAATGACTTTTTTCTCTCACACCAGGAGAATTTGTGAAGTAATTAACGAAGCAGTGTGGAAACACAATGTAATCTATGTTTCAAGTGCAGGAAATAATGGTCCCTGCCTTTCTACAGTAGGATGTCCTGGTGGAACTACATCTAGTGTAATAGGTAAATAGCTTGGGGGGGAAATGTTGATAGCATTCAGCTTTTGTCTTTTCAAGCTTTACACTTATTAAATGTTTAGAATTATTACTTGATAGCTGAACTATATCTAAAAAAAATCAGACAGCTACAAAACTTATTTTGAGGGAGATACTTGCTGTGTCTTAAGTATAAAAAAAAATTAGATTGATACCTTCTTCCTCAGGACCTTACTTCTGTTGAAAACAGAGGTTAGGAGGCAGATAACCTTGATTTGGTGGGGCTTTGTATAAAATTTGCAAAAGAAATCTTTGTGATCTGACCTATTTGAAGTTTCCAAGGTTATTTTAACTTCAACGCTCTGATCTTATCACTTCACTCAGACCTTTAGATGATGGTAAATGCAACTTGTAAAAAAATAAAAATACAACCAATTTGGTTCTAATTAATCTTTTGGAAAGTCTTATAATCCATTCTGAATTGTCAGAACCATGGTTTTAGATTATCCATCCTTTGTCACATAATTATGACTTCCATTTGTAATGAAACAAAGCTTTTTAATTTAGATATGAAATAATCCCATAAAGTGCCCTAGACAAGCCCTTGAAACAAGATAAGTTCTTTGTGTGTAGTACCACTTCTGTGAAAGTTTTGCTGGCATAACAGCTGACAGTTCTGTTGGGCTAGCATATGTCATACCTCATTGAAAGAATGAGGTATATGACTTAGCAAAATGTCTAGCTTTGGGGGATGATTTCCATAGTTTTTTTTATAGAAATTCTCTGATGCCACAGTATTGTTACACAAGATGCTTATTAAATCACAGAATTTTCATGCCAGGACATTAGCATGTAGATTTGAAAACGAGCAACACTATTATTTCACTACAGCTAGTAGAATTGACACTGATTACTTTCTAAAATGTAATCTGCAATTCCTTTGCTACTGAGGCTGGGGTTTGGAACTGGAACTAACGGGCTGCTTGTATAGTGCATCTACTCTGTCAGTTCAGCTTACTTCTTGTATCACTCGAGAGGCCAGGCGATCATTCACTCTGCATGCAGAGTAGCTTGCTCCTTGTCCTCCATCTGAAGTGAACCAGACAGGGTTTTTTGTTCTTTGGGGGTAAAGCAAAACATAGTGAACAGGCTGGTTTAGTTGATGCAGGCAGTACAGATGTGGGCCTTGCCAGATTTGTTTGTCAGCTTGGTATGGTAGTTTTCTGCTATAGTGCTTTGTGCCGTAAAGAGAACAGAACACTTTAGAACAGATGCACAGCAGAGATGCAATGTGTATCCTTGACATTGTGTTCTAAAAAAGCAACTACCCAGGCTTTGATGTAGTCATTTACATACTCTGGGCACTTTGATACAGGGGAAAGCAGTGGCTGTCTCATCACTGCGTTTGAGCTGTGTGGATGTCGCCATTGCTCCAGGTGGTGTAGCTGCGAGCCATGTGAAACCAAATCAATTCACATAGATTGCTTTGAGGCATGGTTGGTGTAGTACATAAAAAAAACTTATCCAAGGGGTTCAGGAGAGAGTGGAGACATGTAGAAGTGATTTGTTTTGAAAGGCATTTAGAATGTGAATACGTTCTAGTCAAATAAAAAATGAAACTTTAAAGCAGATCAACACTCCAACCCAACTTGGTGTTGTCTGCAAACTTACTGATTGTGCTTACTGTTGTGTTATGTAATGTTTTAATATTAGGCTGTATTACCATCAGCATAGTTACTGCATAGCATGCTGATTTACACTTGCTTTGTAAAACTACCTGGATTTAATGAGATAGAAAACGTGTGTTTCCACTTTTAAAAGCCAAGCAAAAAAAATCATTATGAGAAGAATTAACACACATAAATATCTTATTTTTGTTTTTAATAAAAATTCAATGTATATCTAAAATGCTCGAATGTTTGGGTTTTTTCAGGTGTTGGTGCCTATGTATCACCTGACATGATGGTTGCTGAATACTCTTTAAGAGAAAAACTGCCAGCAAATCAATATACTTGGTCATCCAGAGGGCCTAGGTAGGTTATGCTAAAAGAAAAAATTCCTTATTTTGAGGTTCAGATTATGTAATTCAAAATCTAAAAGTTGCTCATTTACACCGGAATAAAAGTATTTGTTTCCTGTGGGGAGAGCATAGGTAATGTGCTGTTCTTGGAATGCCTTTATATGTTGGGCCCTAAAGCTCCTGGGAAAGGGGGGAGGCCAGTAAACTGCTGAGCACAACCTGTATCTTTCAGGAAAGTGTATTTGAGCACAGACTTACTCAGCAGTGATAAAGCTTGTTGAGAAATTTACACAGCTTTCCCTGTAAAACAAGCATAGCAGGTGAATCTCTTGACACTTTAAATTGGTACTTAGCACCATGCTTTTTCTCATGTTTAATGGGTTAGTGGATTTAGTGAATGAATATATTCCCTAAAGATAAAATTCATTTAAGTGCATGGAAAACTTCATCCTAGTGTGCAGAAAAAAAATAAAATCAATAATTCTGTTTTAACACTAGCACTGATGGAGCCCTTGGAGTAAGTATCAGTGCCCCTGGAGGTGCTATTGCTTCTGTTCCAAACTGGACTCTGCGAGGAACACAACTAATGAATGGCACATCCATGTCTTCTCCCAATGCATGTGGAGGCATTGCATTAGTGTTGTCAGGTAATGTGCTACAATGTTAAATATAGATTTATAGTCTAAACCAGATTAAGTAGTTTTTCCTTTTAAAAAAATAATGCTGGAACTTTTCAGAATTTTTCTTGTATCCGTAATACCCTTATTTTTTAATTTCAGGACTCAAAGCTAATGATATTCATTACACTGTCCATTCTGTCAGAAGAGCTTTAGAAAATACTGCCGTGAAAGCTGAAAGCATAGAAGTGTTTGCACAAGGACATGGTATTATTCAGGTACTTGCTAGCAAACAACCCAGTGTAATGTAAATAACTTCCAGTGGAAGACTAACCCAGAAAATAAAGCAGCTTCCAGACAAGCTCATTCAGATTGTTCCCATGCTACTTGATTCTTAGATCTGATGGAGGGAGAAGAGAATGTAGTGGGAGGGGAGGAGGAATGAAACAGTTCTTTCAGTTTCAGTATGCATTACTGTAGACTAAAAGTTAACTGGATACCTTTTTGATCAGTCTGAGAATGTGTGTGGACATAAAAGTGGATTGTGTAACTTGTGTGGGTTTGGTTGCCTAAATTCTGTACTAACGGCCAAAAATGTTTTTATGCTCTTGTCAGAGCTGAATGTTTCTATGCAGAAAAATTTGGAACTTTTAAGTTCTGGGCAGTAAAAATACAGGCATACCCATGCTGGTTCACAGACCAGTACAGCTGCAGTTGTGTGATGACTTTGCTCTGAGCCGGCACTGAAAATCCTGAGTGTTCATTGCACCCTGTAGACTTGGAAGTATCTTGGACAACTGTGATGTGATCGTTTGTATGCTGAGGGCCTAGTGAGTGACGGTCCTCCCTATGGATAAGGTTCTGCTACCAGTTGGTGCTGTTTTTTGCTTACAGCAACTCCTGTCCTAGCTAGCTAGAGGTACTGAAATTCTGCTGTCCATAAAAATGCTACTAAATGCTCCATTAATGTTCTGGAGATGCTAAACCTAGTAGGTAACACTCACTAAGCACATCTGCAACACTGAGTTTGATACGGAAGGCAGCAATAACTGTGTCAAAAAACATTGCCACGGAAAAATGAAAAGCACCAGTTATTTGTTATGATTCATTAGCCTGATTAAAGCACAGGTTAAAACATGCAGTTAAAACTGATCTGGGAGAGCAAGGATGTTGTGTGTGCGCGCGCTTGTCTCCAAGGAGAGTACCCTGATCTCCACTGGTGAAGGTAGCTCACTGTGAAGTGGAAGGCAAGATTTATTTTTTTTAGAGCTAGTAGAATAGAAAGTGAGATAAAAGGGTGTCTTTTTAAAACAAAAGGTGTGCTTGTCATCAGAGTTCACTGTGACAGCTCATTTACTTAAGTCCAAGGCTGGATTTCATGACCTGTTTCTCTTATTTCATATCAATATAAACAACACGCACCCCATACTGCGTGTGTCTCAAACTGCTCAACTTCATGTATAGGAGGTTTATATACTTTGTGTTGCTCCCTATATGAGAAAGGCACCTAAGTTAGTGTAATAGGTCTGAGCCTTTGAAGTCATCTCTGAAAATATCTGCTTTTTTTGATGGATTTACAGTGAAGGAGATTTGTCTTTTTCTCTGCTTAATGTACTGGACTTTCTTTGCTCTGTGAAAACACTGCCTCATTTTCTATACTATCATGTAAGGTGCAGTCAGTGAGCTACTTCTTCATGTGTCGTGTTTGTTGAACACTTTATATTGACGCTAATATGCATAAGTTACTATAAAGTTGAATTTTTAAAATTTAGAATGTGCTCTTTCTAACAGGTTGATAAAGCCTATGACTACCTCATTCAGAATTCATCATTTGCAAGTAACATAGGCTTCACAGTTACTGTTGGCAGCAACCGTGGAATCTACCTCAGAGATCCTGCCCAAATAGCTGCACCTTCTGATCATGGGGTTGGCATAGAACCTGTCTTCCCTGAGAATACAGGTAGGAAAGCTTTGGTGGAGGAGGGGAGGGAAGTGTAAACTATCAACAAAGAAACTGTGGTAACGAGCAGTGATAGGAATCTGTACTGTACAAGCAGTACCTACAACTCAAAATTTCACGGTAAATGAATGCATGGAGCTAAACATTTCTGTTCTAACCTCAGGCTTATAACTTCAGCACATGTTTTGAGTGAGTGTTTCATGCTTCATCCCATTGGAAAAAAGGGATCTCTCTTCTGAAGACATTTAAAGCAACTTTATGGTTCTAGGGAAAAATAATCAAGTAACCATAATGTTTCATGAAATTGTAGAACTTCAGGGGTTTTGTTGTAGATAACTTCACAAAGAATTATTAGCATTCTAAATGTGAAAGTACTTGCATATAAATTAATGTCCTCAGTTAAAGACTAAATTCTTGATTTTCCTGCAACCTGAAAAAAAAATTAGTTTAACAAGCTAGATTTAAATTCAGCTGCTAATAATGGATAAACATAAATATATCTAAAGGCAATACATAATTACATAAATACAAATATACATAAATACAAATAGGAATTGGTGTAGATTTTAGTTACTTAATAACAGTCTAAAAGTAACTTGCGCAAATCAGAAACGCTTTGACATGTTTTCTCTTTATAAACCATTTTGCCCCACTTTATTAAATACAAATTGGAACTTGCTGAAAGGCTGCATTACATTTTATTAAAAAAATGATCCATCTGTGAACTTGTTACTGTGATTATTCCTTTCCTAAAATCAGTGATTCTCAAGAAGGTTGGCATGTGATGAAAGGGTGAGTTTATTTAGGGGAAGAAAGGGTATGAGTCGGGGCAGATAATGACTCAAAGTAACTTAGTTGTTTGACAGTTTACAGTGCAGTTGGTTCTTTTGAAATTTACTGCACAACACTGAGGAATACAATAATTGTACAATAGACTCCTCTGAAAGAAGTAAACAGTCTGAAAACAGACACATTTGTAGTGGATGACTGACTTTGTAACAGGATGCTGTTTCCATAGTGTCTGTCCAGGTGTTATTTCTGTGCTGTCTGGTGTCTTCAACAAGGCTGAGTTTGAGAAACTTCAGTAAGAGTTTGAGAGGCTGATCTGTTCAGTCTGTGTGCTGAAGTTCTCTGAGCTTTTATGGCTTCTCATGCACATATGAGGGAATTACATCCAATGAGAGTGCTCTTAACAAAGATGTAATGGAAAGTCTGAAAACTTAAACTAAGATTAATTAGGACTAGAAAACACGTGAAACGTTTTTCAAAGTCATTAATCTTTAGAGCAGGAGTAAGCTGATGTTTATTCACTGAAGCATTGCAGATAGGGTTGGATGCTTTTCTGGAAGCTGTGCTTCAACCCGTGGCTTTTTCTGACATGAAAGCTAATCTGTAAAATTGGCTTAATTGACTGTTTGCAAAGTCACAGTAATTTTTTCACAGGCTTCACCTCTCACTAAGGTAATGTTTTTCTGAAGTTAAATAATACTAACAATAACCAAAGCAGGGAATGAGACAGCCAAGGAACCTAAGGAATTGTTTCTATTGCAGTTTATTAATGTGTACATTGTATATACAGTTTTTACATTGTATGTGTACAATTTTCCATTGTATAATGGCAAACACTGTGTTGTAGTAGAATTTGAGCACATGTATGTTATTTAATTGGTCTTTTAAATGTGTTTCTTGACAGAAAACACTGAAAGAATATCTCTCCAGCTTCATTTAGCTTTAACTTCAAATGCACCCTGGGTCCAGTGTCCTAGTCATTTAGAGCTTATGAACCAGTGTCGACACATAAATATTCGTGTGGATCCACGTGGCCTGAGAGAAGGACTACATTATACAGAGGTATTGAAGTATTGCTGTTCTAAGCAAGATTGTGTGCGTTTTCCATGTCATGGGATCTCTGTCAACTTTTTATAGCAGTAATTATTAAGGAAATAGAAGCTGTGTGCTGTACAGACCACAAAACATAGCCGTGCTCCATATTACTATTCAGACTGAATCCAGGGTTCAGCAGTAGTTATGCTCTACAATTGCACATGTCAATATAAAGTGTTTTTTTTTTTTAAAAATGTCATTAAAAATTAATAAGTGAAAAATATGTTTTGTTTGTCTGGCTTAGACCCTTGTTACTGAGGACAGAGAACTGTGTTTTGGTGAGATCTTAAATATTTCTCTTTTTGTGGTGGCTTAAGGACTAGCCTAACTAGCGCGGTGTTGCTGTGCATGAACCCAGGATTTTCCTTTACACTGAGGAGTGGCTTGTATACAGTGATGCGATATATTGTTTTCAAAGATGGTGGAGAAAAATGTGTGATAGTGGCTGTGCACAGCAGAAGCATTTTGCTGACTTTGAGCAACTGCATTCAAATTTGGGCAAAACTAATAAGAAACCCATTAAATTATTTCTTATTTTCTGTCTTAATCATCATCTTTCACTCCTGCAAAAGAAACCCACAAAAACCAATTTTTTCAGTCCTTTCCATCTTCATCCCAAACCTTCTCTTAACATTGAAATGTTTCCGTTGCATTATAGTTCATCATAATGAAAATTACATCAGCTTGTGTTGAAGTGACTTGCTTAGAGTTCTAATTCCTCTGTGGTACCACTGAGAACATTGTAGTGAAGCAATGGTGGAACAAATTTTCAGAGATAGTATTTAAAGCTTAGCCATGAAAGGCATGGTAAATCAAATTTTTATTTTATTAACCACAATCTAGAAAATCAGGATTAAAATACTTCGAACAACAACATAAAAGCTGAAATAAAATAAAACAGTTTGAGACAAATTCTGAGTTGAAACTAGGTTTCAGCTGTTGATACAGGGACTGTCAACTGTGGGTTGAAAGCTTCAGAACTTCTGGGAAAGACTGAAGTGTGAAAACTAGTATTTTATTTCTTGTTGAATGTTGCTGTTTTACAATTTGCAAGGTGGCAGTTAAATAAAGATTTTTTTTTTTCCCTTGGTGATTAACTACAAATATTAGAAATACTCTTATCTAGTTTAATGTTGTTTTCTCAAATTTAATTTTGATCATATTTTACATGGCTGTATTTAATTTTTTAGGTGTGTGGATATGATATAGCAATGCCTAATGCAGGCCCTCTGTTCAGAGTTCCAATAACTGTTGTTATACCAACAAGGTCAGTAAACCCAGGCTTGAAATTTTTTTNTCTTTAAATTTTTTTTTTTTTTTTTTTTTACATTTGGTTTAGTTTTCTGCACCCACTTTACTTGTCATTCATTTCACCACCTGCTTTCTCTGGGAGTTCATGTGCTTAACACATTAGTAAGGGAGCAGAGATTTGAAGAGATTCTCACAGCAGACTGATTTATATGGCAGTGGCTTTTTTTGTAGCTTTGGTCATGGCACCTAGAAGGCAGTGTGTCCTGCTGGTGCACCAGCTTCCTGGTCTGGCAGAGTACAGATGACTTCAGGATTGTTGACCAGAGTATCAATCAATATAGGTATAGATCAACCGGAGATTGTTTTTTCAATTCTGACCAGTGGACTGGAGTGCATAGAGGCAGGGGACACTTATCCCAGTGTTCACCTGGCAAATAGTTTCCATCGTCACTGTAGCACAGCAAATTTAGAGACTTAGTATTGTGGCCATCATGTCTTTAAACATGTAACTTCAGTGATGTTTTAAGTGAGAGTATCTTACTAACACTACTCAGTAGATGATCTGTCCCGAGGAAAAAAACAGAAAGCAACTTTTTTCTAACTAATTCATAGGGTATATAGGTGTCACTCCTCACATATTTTATCTTGCTTTTGTTTAAGGTCACTCATCCAGGAAAAGCAGATCCACTGAAAACTTCAATATTTACACTTAAGCACAGTAACTTCAGGGAGGTGGGGAGGGTGTCCACATAATGAGGTGGAATTGATGTTTTAATCTTTTATATCCATTGTGCTGTCAGATTCTGTATTACCATGTATTAAACTAATTGGTGCTGAGGAGTAAATATCCTTACTGTAATTTTTTTTGAGAGTATTTCTGCATCTTAAAGTACTCTTTTAAGGAAAGTCTTCGCAGCTTGTTTAACTGCTGTTTGTGTTTTTCTTTTTGACATACAGGGTAGATGAATCATCGAGCTATGACCTGACATATACAGATGTTCATTTTAAACCTGGTCAAATCCAAAGGCACTTCATTGATGTTCCACAAGGAGCTACATGGGCTGGTAAAAAAAAAAAATAAAAGGCTGATTAATTACATAGAAAAATCAAATCTGTAAAACTTGACAAGTTGTTTTTAAATAATCTGTTCTGCCCAAGTAAGAACTGAAAGATTTGACCCACAAATATTTCACTTTAAGCTCTTGGATTGATTTATCTCATGGTTTCTGTATAGTAACATCCTGATATTCAGTCTTCCAGAAGCCTGAAATTACATTCTGAAGTGATTGTCTGTAAGTGGTGGAATATCCCATGTTATGTAGAAATATTACTGTCTGAGGTTTGCCTTGTTAAGGTGCAGTGATGTAACTTTGGGAGATGTCTTAACTGAAGAAAATATGATTTTCATAATGGGCAAGGAGCTCATTATTCTGCAAGGAGGAGGAAAACCTAATGGGTTTTTTCCTTGCCTTTGTGTGAGATGACTAAATAATAATCCTTCCAAGAGTTTTTTATCATTAACTTCAGTCTAAATTAGACTCTTAATTTGGAATTCAGCAGCAGTCGTCCTGTACAGATTATACATCTGTATTACCTGATGAATTAACACCATTTAGTTGAGTCATGTTTCTTCTTAAATGATTTCTGAATTTAGCTACTTAATCTGAAAGGGTCTTTGTAAATAGCCAATATATAAGCATTATTCACATATGGAGCCACTTGGGGTACTGCATAACTTCTTAAATTAAAAATTACTTGTTAAACTTCTGGGTTTTTTTGTGGTGAAGCTCTGATTTTCCAAAACTTTTGGCTCTTGAAACTAATTTTTTTTTTCTTTAATGTAGAAGTGACAGTATGTTCATGTTCAGCTGATGTGACGGCCAAATTTGTGCTTCATGCTGTTCAGCTAGTGAAACAAAAAGCGTATAGAAGTCACGAGTTCTACAAATTTTCATCCCTGCCAGAAAAAGGATCAGTGACTGAAGCATTTCCTGTCTTAGTAAGTCATCCGGGGGTGTTGTGGGGGAAAAGAGGGAAAGTAACATATCAGTGCACTATAATATTACAGGCTGGATTATTTTTTTTTACCAGAGAAAAACCCCAAACCCAAGACAACATATATTTGTAACTAGTAATGTGTCTGGTTTTCAGTTTTGAAAAGATCTCTAACAATAGCTTTATAGTTTCTTAATTATACAGTAGTGCCCATATAATACATGTTGATCTCTTCAATTTGTTGATACTTGTTACTCAAACCAGTTTGTTTCCCTTTCAGATAGGGGCTGTGACTTGTTGGGTAAATGTAGTTCAGCATATTATGCCTTTAATGATTAATGTAGTAATTTGGGATGTCTCCTTGATGTTCAAGCCATGCGATAGCTGACTGGCTTACATTCATACATTCATAAGCCTGCATAGGTACAGCAGACTTAGCTCCAATAATGCTACCTCAGGAGTCCAAAATGGCACCGGGAAGTGAAGTAACTGTTTAGGCGTGTGGATGTCCACTTCTCAAGTTTGTCTGGTCTTGCTTAATTTAGTTGCATAGCTTTAAACCCAAAGAGGGGTTCTGATTTCTGTGTTATTCAGTCCCTTACCCACATCAGGTAGGATACCTTTAGCTAAATGTGTCCCACTGACACCTTGTGAATTTTATCACGTTAAATATGAAATAACCACCCTCCCAAACCTCCCAAGCTTTGTGTCATGTTCTTTAGGCAGAGAATGGGATCTCATTTTCTGATGCATGCTTTCTAGGGCCATGTACAAAACTCATCTGTGAACTGAGCTGCCTAGTTTGAAGTATTGGGAAGGAAGATGTAGCAATTAAAGCTGTACATATATCTGTAGGATATACTCCTGGCACTCTTTGTCTAGATGCAGTCATCAGTTATCCTGTTTTATTAGCTGTCTTGTATTTACTTGACAAAGTATAATGTCTTACTTGGTACTGTACAAGCCTATGCAACTGGAGTAACCTGGACATAAGTGGGTCTTTTCTGAGCTATAGTTGGGAGGCTGGGGTGACTAGAAGCTTGAAGATGAGAGTTTGTGTCTAACTTTGTGCTTTTCTTACCCAGGCTGGAAAAACCATTGAATTCTGTGTTGCTCGGTGGTGGGCAAGCCTTAGTGACGTTAGCATTAATTACACCATTTCTTTTCATGGTGTACTTTGTGCTACTCCTCAGCTAAACATGGTAAGTTTTTCAAGTGTTTGTTTTTAATTAATCTGAAGTCCTATGGTATCTCAGGATAAATAAGTTGGGCTTTTTTCATTCTTGGCTCTGTTTAGCTAGATTAAAAGTATCTTAATATGAGATGCTTGTGTTTTCTCTTAAAATAGGTCAGTAGGAGTTTAGTCCCCCAAAAATGCCTATTCCTGTTATTTATTATGTTTTTTCCAGTGTTTTATAAATCAGTGGTGGGGAATAGAAAGGGGAAAAAAAACCCAAACTAACAAACCAACCAACACCAATAGAAAGGATATACTTAAAAGGCGGAAATTTAACTGTACTTACACTAGCAAGTGTTGGTGTAAATAAATGTTTCTGGTACCACAGATCTTAGACCTGGATGTCTAGGCTATGAGTGCTAAAAGAAAACACTGGTATCATAGTGTTTACAGTATTTGGACTTGCTCCAGTGTTCTTTGCTGTTCTGTGCAAACCTGGCTTGGCATGACTGCCTCCTTCAGGAGGGGGCCTCTCTTTGAGAGCTGAGATGGCAGCACAATGCTAATTAATACATGAAGCAGCACAATGCTAATTTATCCTGGCTCCTACACTTTTTCTTTTTTTTTTTCTTCTGTCTAAGGGCCATTTCAAATTATAGCTGCACCACAGGTGAATTTGGATGTATTCAGGCTCTAAGAGCTGAATAAATTGGAGGAAAATAGTAGATACATTGTGCTATGGTACTGAGTCTTTGACTAATAAAGCAGGAAAGGAAAGAGCTGCTGGTGCTGGTGGTCTGCAGAGAAGCCCCGCTCACCCCAGCGGGATTATATCAGATAAATAATGGAGAGTTAAGAATGAGAGAATACAGCTTTGCCTTTCTTGAGCACCTGTCACTTTCACTAAACAAATTTTTATTTTGTCATGGGATACTGCTGGAAAAAGTTTTTAAATTATTTTGCCTATTATTAACTATTACTAGCCTGTGTATGTAGTACTGTTCATTTTTTCCAAAGCTAAACTATTCTGTAATAATAATCCTAAGAAGAGCACCATAGAATACTTAAGATTCGAAATGAATAGTGCTTGTATTTCTTGAAAGGAAGTTGTTGCAAATGCACAAACAAAACCCAGCCTTTCCTGAAGTGTGACTTGTACACTTCTGTATAAAGTACTTAAGGGGTAAAAAAGAGAAATAAAGCTTAAGCTAAATTTTGCAAGTCCCAGTATATCTGCTGTTATAGAACAGATAAGCTTCTGATGCTTTCAGACTCAGGCAGTATTACTGCTTAGAGTATAGATAAATACAGCTTGCATTGTATTTTTAAGGGTGGTAGCAGATGGTCTGCATCTGATGTTAGAAGTGCACAGAAGCCTAACTGTTATGTACTTTTTTCTTTAGCATGCTTCAGAAGGCATCGTTCGGTTTGATGTTCAGTCCCTGTTGAAGTATGAAGATATCGCTCCATGCATAAATCTGAAAAGCTGGGTTCAAACACTCAGGTACAGATTCTGGGGAACTGTACTGGGAGAGTGGGAACACTGGTAGTACATGGTTAAAAGAGCAACAAGAGTGAAATTCAGGGTAACTGTTTTGGCTGTATAAATTAATAAAACTTTCAGCATTCTCCTTTTTGGGTCATTTTAATCCTAAAATTCTGTTGAAGTTATGGTGACTTTTCCTATACAATTATTTTCCTTAAGCTAATTTTTAAAAAAATTACAAATATACTCTGTTTCCAAACAAGACAAAGGTAGAAGGTACTTAAATAACTGAAAAACCCAATTTGTTGTTATTTGGTGCCACTGTTGTGGATGCTTTTGTGTGGTTTTTTGGTTGGTTGCCTTTTGTGGGGCCTCTGGTTGTGTTTTGGGTTTTTTTTTTTTTTAGTAGCTGATTCGGGTTCTGCCCTGGGAAAGACTGTCTTCTCCTTTGTGCTTGATTGGAAGTCATTTTGTAGGATTGGGTGCAGAATTTTGTGTAGAAAGTTTTGTGTCTTGTCAGTTTTGCACATGCTGATCTGGAAGAAAATAATTGTTGTAAAATTCCAAGCAGTACCTTTGAGCCTCAGGCAAGACAATCCCAATGGCCAGTAATCCAGAATCTTCCATTGTTTGGGCCTCTAGGTGGAGACCTTGGGCTCTGAGACTTTTGATTCTTACAAATTGAATTGACGTTGCTAAGAGTTTGTTAAATGAATGTGCCACCTAATGTTAGATTCAGAAATACCTAATTTGATAAGCATTAAGTGAGGTGATAAAACAGTCCACAAATATATCTGTGCCTCATGGTTGGTTTGTAAAATGGAGATGCTGTTGCTTCCTTGTAATATTTGAGGCATTCTTCTGACAGTAAACAGACTTAAGTAAACTAATGAGAAATATTTATGTATTCAAATTAAGGCATGAATAGTGAACGAAGTAATGAGTCATAACTCAGGCGGGGGGGATTGTGGATACTGGATGCCTTCTCATTCAGTCTGAGTTATGTGCTTGGAGGCAGGCTACTGAGGAGATGTTGTGTGGTGTCACTGTGCTCTTAAGGCTTCTGTCAGCTGTCTATCTGGTGTCTGCTGGGCTGGGAAACAAGGTTAAATGCACCTGTGGTCTCACCCAGCACAGACGCTTTGCTGGGCAACTAGGCTGTGCTCTTGGCAATGAAAGAGCTTGCCTCCACACTCACCCCCCTTTTTATTTTTATGGCCGTTCATTTTTAAGAACTTAGACATTTTTGCTGAGTGCTGTTGACTTCTTACTTTGGCAGGGTCTGTAATGTCACTAAACCTTGTTTATTAACTGACACTCATTTCAGCTGAGGAATTTTTGCTGCTTGGATAGTTAAATATTTTAAGGATAATGTTGTATGTCCTGAATTCAACTGTACTTCAGAATAAGCTTCTGGTCAACCAAGACACTTTTCAGTACAGGATAAATGTTTCCTAATAGTAGCTTCTCTTGTGTTTTTTGTTTTGTTTTGTTTTGTTGTTTTTTGTTTTTTTTTGTTGTTGTTTAACTGCAGACCAGTGAGTGCAAAAATAAAACCTTTGGGCTCCAGAGATATTTTACCAAATAATCGCCAATTGTATGAGATGATTTTGACCTACAACTTCCATCAGGTAAGGGCTATGGACGGTTGGTTTTGTAAGTCATTAGTAAATACAGTATGTTTTCTAAAACCAGATTTTTAACTTTAGCTACTGTCAGAAACAAGGTTTAGACAATAGATTAAATGTTTTGCCCTTTCTTTTAATAGCCTAAGAGTGGAGAAGTGACTCCAAGCTGTCCGCTTCTTTGTGAATTGTTGTATGAATCTGAATTTGATAGTCAACTGTGGATTATTTTTGACCAGAACAAAAGACAGATGGGTTCTGGAGATGCCTATCCACACCAGGTATGGAATAATGTATTTGTTTTACCTTCTGTTTTCTGCACAGTATGAAAACTTTGATTCTTTTTCATCTCTCAGGCCTGCAGGCAGCTCCTAATGTTTCATGATGCATAGTTACAATGTTCAGGTACCTCAATATATTTCTACAAAGTAGTGGTAATTGACAGGTTTGTTTCTGAGTAATAGATCATTGAGTTCTTTCCTTCTCTTCCAAGGAAGGAAAAAGAGTTATGGTGTGTTTTATTTCTACAGAAAGCTGTTGACTTGTGAGCTCTTGTGATTATTTTTTTTTTGACTGCTGCTTCTCAGGAAGTAAATTGAAGTTCTTTTTGTCTTTACATTTGTATTTTTTACAATGATGATACCTTAAACTCTTCTATTCAATGTAGTCTTGTTTGCTGACAGTTCAGAGTCTTCTGTATCTCTAAAGGCTGTTTTCTATGTGTTACCTTCAAACAGCCTCTTCAAGTGCTGTAGCATGGTTTACTTTCCGTTACTGTCTTTCAACGGAGTTATTTTGCACAAGACTTGTAGGTATTTTACCCTCTGTGGAAATCTTTTTCTTTTGGAACAGACCACATGTCTGGATCATGGCGAGAGGAAGGGAAGGGACAGTTGGGGTGGTTGCAAACAAAAAAACACCAATAAAAACACAAATAACCAGCCAACAAAAAGCCAAACAAACCCACCAGAAAAACCACAATCCCACCCCAAATAAAACCATTTTCCATAATTTTTATTTTGAAACTCTATTTTAACAATCCAAAATCAGTTGAATTTTGTCAGTGTAATGTTTGATAGATTGATCATTGTGGAAGTGTACAAAAAGTCAACTTTGTCTTTTGAATCTTGTTAATTACATAAATTCAATTTATGAACTTTTGTTCCTTAATCTGCATTTTTATAGTGCTATAAAATCTAAAAATCACCACCATGCTGTAAATCTCTGGTGGTGTGCGTCACAGAACAGTTCTAAAGTGATTAGAAATTACTTAATCAAGGGAGAAATACCAACTCCCTAACTCGGGAGAGGGAGATTCTGGGAGCAGGATGGTTCTGAGTTCTTGTCGTACTTAGAGCTGCTTGTTGTATTTTAGAGCAGCAGCAGAAAAGGAAACTTTGTGTGTTACTACTTAAAACATCCACATGGTGCCCTTTCATATTTTTAGTTCTGAAAACATCCTTTAATTTCTATCACTTTGAGAGTCTGGTTGTTTGAATGGGGGGTGGGTGGGATATTTTGGGAGGGGTGGAGTTGTTTAGGTTTTTTAATAAACAGGGATGATGTTATCTACATACTCCTAACTGAATATATGAACAGCTCAGGCCAAAGAGTCTCTCAGCTCTTTAAACTCCAGCCTTAAAACTTTCTCACAGGTGTACTGGATCCATCAGTGTGAAAGCTGGTGGAGCCTCTGAGACAGTAGATGTCCTGTGATCTAAAAACCACAGTTACATTGTAAACAGAGTGTATCAGAGCAAACTGGTTTTGAACTGAAAGTTTTAACAATTTTTGTTGTTATTTGAGAAGCTAGTACTGTGTTAGAATAGGAACAGGTGATGTCATCTTATTTTGGGGCCTGAAAACTTAGTTTCAGTCAAAATGTGTTTTGGCTACTATCGAGTCTTGAACTAAGATTTCAGAACTAAGCAATCTGGCATATTTTAAATGGTTAGAATTTAAACTTCAAGAACATGACAGTCTTATTTCTGGGTTTCTCTGTGAATGGTGAAGTATTAACTCTTGACACTTATGGGAACTTCTTTCTTTCAGTATTCTGTGAAACTGGAAAAAGGAGATTACACTATTCGGTTACAAGTTCGTCATGAACAGAACAGTGAGCTGGATCGCATCAAAGACCTTCCATTTATTGTTTCTCACAGATTGTCTAGTACCCTGAGCTTAGATATTTATGAAAACCATAGCCTTGCTCTCTTAGGGAAGAAGAAATCCAACAGTTTGACGTTACCACCAAAACACAGTCAACCATTCTTTGTTACATCTCTGCCTGATGACAAGTAAGTCACTTAAGTCCTGTTTTTTCACATCTACATTTAACCAGCTGCCTCTGCACCTAACTAAAGTCATGCTTTGATAGTGTCTACCTGCTTAGGCTTGGTAATTTTTCTTGTGTTGCTCGTTCACTGTTTGGATTCTTTGTTGTAGTCCTCAAAAAATATGAATGAACCTGCTTTTAATGCTGAACTTTCTTTGAATAGAATACCTAAAGGAGCAGGACCAGGATGTTATCTTGCAGGAGCTCTTACACTGTCTAAAACGGAACTTGGAAAAAAAGCTGTGAGTATTTGAAATGGACGATGGCTTCCTTTTTAGAAACTTTTGAAACGAGTAAATGGCATGCCAATAAGTTGTAGTACTTCAAAGAGCATTAGGTTTGGTACCATAACACACTTCAGAAACAATTGTTCCGTTAAGAAGTCAGAGTAACTTCTAAGTAGTTCTATTCTTATTTTCATCTTATTTAAAACTTTCTGAATGTTGAATTGTAAGTCTTTCTATGTATTTCTAGATGTAACTGCTTTTTTGCTGGTGTGGCAGCCCTTAAAAGTGGTTTTGTTTAATTGCGTAGCTTGGTATAATTCTTGAATGAAAAATACGTGCATATATATTGCGTGGTGCATGTTAGTTCTCCTAATAAACAGCTATACTCTTCCTCGCATGAATGTGGTTTTCAGCAAAAATGTGCTTTCATAACACCTGTGTTACTGTTAAAAAATAATAGGAATTTTGCTTGCTCAGATGCATAAGCAGATATTCTTACCTGCTGCACATTGTTGTCAACCACTAATGTAGCTGTATCCTCCACTTACGACAACTTTTGTATGTGATGGCAGAAAAAAAAACTATTGGGTTTTTACTCATAATGCAACAACCTGTAAAAAATGTTTTCTAGCTTGTATGAATCTGTAGCACAACAGTGTTTATAGTAACCAGATCACTTTTGTGTGTATCTGGTGTTAAGGTATTTAGAAGATTCACTATTAGCTATTTTAAAATAGATGGCACAGTAGAAAATAAATTTGAATTGATCCTGGTGAATGTTAGTATTTACAGGTAGTTCATCTGTGTCCACATATCACTAGATGTGGCTGACAAACATGCATAGAAGTAGAGTATGTTTTCATAGAAAATAAGTTTCTGTGAATAGATGGGCACATACCTTTAGATCTGAGTCGAACAGTTTGTTCAGTCTGTAAGTAGCACTTCTGGGGCAGATTGCATGTAGCTGCAGGTTAGATAATGCCTTTCAGGGGGATTTATGATTGATGATGAAAAAGCCCAGTAACTAGGGACTTTAAAATACTTAGTCTTATTTCTGTGATTCCTGCAAGGTTGCAAGTGTACTTTCATGGAATCATGGTAAGTCAATTACAGTAGTGTAGTATAGTCTCATTGAGTTTTGCACTTAGATGAAAATTAACAATAATAGTTCAAGGAAGGAAGGAAGTAAATAGGTATTGCCTGTCAAATGTCTTGTGATGAAGAATACTTCAGAGCTTACATGGAGATAAATTGTAGCTGAGGTGTGTCTCATGTCATAGTCAAAGGCATTACTGTTATGTTCATATTTCACTGGAAAAAGGATGGTATCAAATAGCTTCTGCTGCCTTTACTAAACTTCAGTATGTACTGGGAGACAAAAAGGAGGGATAGGTGGTGAAGTTGTCTCTACATGAGCAAGTGAATGCAATTTGAGGGGGAAAAAGTATCTAATTTCTGTTTACTTATGAAAAAGAACAATGCCACTAAACAGTCAAAATCTAAAAATCTACACTTTTGAGATTGAATCTCCGTAACGTATTGATTGAAGCTAAGTGGTTAACAACACTTGCTTGTCTTACAGGAATAACTTGACTGTATTCACAATAATGCATTGTTTAATTTTAAAAACCTGAAAGAGCATGCTTTAAGAGCATGCTTGATCACAGATGTGATTTCTGAAAGTTTAAAAGTCTGTAGGTTGGAAGTATAAACATAATTGTACAGAGGAGGTGTCTCCATCCTGTGTGTGGTGTGTGTGCATGTTTTCTTACGGTATGTTATTCTAACTCCCAGGGGCAGTCTGCAGCAAAGCGACAAGGAAAATTTAAAAAGGTACTGAATGTTAGTTTTTGAAAAAGATATGCTTAAGTCTTTTTGCACATGACTTAAAGATTTTTTTTTTGTCTACTAGTATTGGTTTTTAATTTGTTTCCCTCACCTACCTCCTTAGTCTTGAGTTATTTACTTTAGCACCATAAACATGTCTACTGGTAGAGTGGGCAAAACACTTGTGTAATACAAACCTGAGGGGCACATGAGCGGCTGGACGTATCTGCAACAAGCGCTGTAAAAATGCATATGGTGTCCAGCGGTTTGTAACTCTTCTTTTTATGAAGTACTTGGAATCTTCAGTGTTTGTGGTCAGTATTTTCTGTGGCCAGTGTTTCTGCCTGTTCTGTTCTGTCTGCATATAGAGAACTGAGTATAAGCCTAACACTTTGATACAGACTTGAATATTTTAACTCTAGACCAATTTACTAAATCGAGAGCTGGCTTCGTTATGGTTGCAGAAGACATGCTGTAGCAAGTAGGTTTTTCTTATGAGGGTTTGACTTGTTTGAAAAATCTCTCTGTTCATGATTTTACTCTAACTCGTTATATGCTAGAGTTTACAGTGATGTAGCAAGTAATAGAATTTACAGAAAGATTTTTGGAGCACATATAAGACATTTTGGGTAGGGAGTGCGTGACTTTTAGCACAGAAATATTTAATATTGTGCTTTCTCATACTTTTAGGTAAAATAATACTCTGCCAGCAATCAGAGAAAGTCATTATGAAAAAAAGTATTTTAGTAGGCTACTTTTATAAGGCTACTGGAGTTTTTCCTCCTTCTGTTAAGTTGTGAAGTTATTTACATTCTTCTGCCTTCAAGATAATGTGTTCTGGAGTGACATGAAAATTAGTCGGGATTCTTGTTAGAAATAAGACGTGAGAATTATGAATAACACAATCTATAGATGGAACCTGATATTTTGATAAGTGAGCCTGGTCATTTACTCTGGTCTTAGTGTAATAACTGTGTGGGAATGTGATTAGGCTTTACAAGAACGATTTTAATGTGTGTTGATGCAATTTGCTTGTTGTACTGCATCTGAAAATTATGTAGATCATATTTTAGAAAGATGATTTAAATCCCATGTGAATGTGTCTTCCTGATGAGTGAGTATAAAATCTTTACTAAGTGAATTTTTAACAAGGGAGTTAAACTCTAATCATAATATAATTTGCATAACAAAACCTATTAAACAGATCCAAGGGGTTCCATGTTTGTTTTGCTTTTCTTGTTAGAAGATCGGTCTTAAAATCTGAGGACCCCCTAAGCCAAAATAAAAACTGTTCTTGATAGCTGTACCTGTGAGAGGCAACAGCACACTAGCAGCAAAGACAGTGTATTCAGAGCACTGATCTATAAAAGCTTGATTAATTGATACATTTTTTTGAGAATGCGACTCTTGGGACTTCCTAGTTTATGAGGTTTGAATATTTACTCTGTCCTCCTCTAAGCTTACATGTTGTTAAGGTATTTTCCAGCATGGAAAGCATGTTCATGTATCTCTTTTGTAACTTTAGTCAGAAAGGTATTTGTAGCTTATTTACATGGGTTTTTTTTCACAGGCAAGTCCAGGTTCTCTTGTAGGATTGAGGGGTGCTAGTTTACAAGTCCCATTTTTATTCTATGCACATTTTTTGCTCCAATACCAGTGACTGAACTGTGGAAAGGGTTTGGGGTTTTGTGGGGGAATGGGGGAAGGGTGATGCTTGTTTTTTAATTTTGGATGTTTGCTTTTTGAGTGGGTTTGAGTGTTTTTTTTTGTTTGAGGGAGGGAACTTGCATTTGTGTGCATGAGGCTACCAGAAATTCAGGGTAGACTTTTCTCATTGTTTGTTTTTACAGAATACCACAATGGTTGAGGTTGAGAAGGACCTCTGGAGGTCTTCTAGCTTCCCTGCTCGGGCAGGGCCTCTTAGAGCCATGGCTTCCCAAGACCATGCCCAATCAGCTTTTGAGTATTTCCAAAGGTAGAGACAGCACAGTGTCTCTGGGCAACCGGTGCCTGGCATTCAGTCTCCCCCCCTGTGACAGAGTGTTTCTTGAAGTCCAGAGGGAACCTCGTGTGTTCCTGTGTGTAGCCATTGCCTCTTGTCTGTCACTGTGCACCACTGAAGAGAGTCTAGATCTCTCTTTACACACTTGCTGCATAGATTTGCAGATTGATAAGATTACTCCACCCTCTCCATCCCCCAAATGCATTATCTGAGCTTAACAGTTCCAGCTTTCTCAACCTTTCCTCATAGAAGTGTTGTAGTCTATCATCTTTTTTGTGAGTCTTTACTGGACTCTCTCCAGTATGTGTCTGTTTCTTGTAGTGCGGGGCTCAGAACTGTACATGGTACTGGAGATGTGCTCTTACAAGTGCAGTGTAGAGGAAGAATGATCACCTCTCTTGATCTGCTGGCAGTATGTCTGATGCAGCTGAGGACACCATTTGCCCTCTGCTCCAAGGGCATGTTGCTAGTTTGTATTCAACTAGTGTGCATCAGGACCCCTGGGTGCTTTCCTGCCAAGGTGCTTTCCAGTTTGGTGGCACCCAGCATGTATCTGGCGGCTGTTCTCCAGGCACAAGACTTTTCAGTTATAGAATCATAGAATCATAGAATTTTTAAGGCTGGAAATGACCCCTAAGATCATCCAGTCCAACCATTAACCTACCGCCACCAAGTCTACTGCAGTTGTTCAACTTCATGCAGTTCCCATCATCCTGTTTCTCCCTGCTCTTAAGGTAGCTCAGTGTGTCACCTTGACCCTCTGCTGTATCAGCCACTCTTCTAATCTGGTGGCATCTGCGGACTTGCTGATGGTGCACTCGGCCCCATCATCCAGATCATTAATGAAGATGTTGAACAGGATTGGATACAGTATTGATCCATGGAGTGCACCACCAGTTACTGGCCTCCAACTGCTCATCAGCACCTTGTGAGCATGGTCATCAAGCAGGTTGCAGACTACCTGACAGCTCATCTAGATCTTCCTTAAACAATTTCTCTGTTTTGTGTGAAATCAGTTTGATGTTATGCCAGGAAATAGCAAGAAAAAAAACCCAAAAACAAACACCCGAAACAAACCTCACCAACAAAAATTAGAAAAAAAAAATAACAAAGCTTTCTCTGAATGCTGAATCTGTCACGTCATGGAATTCTGAACTCCATACATGTTTTTCCTTGGAACTGACCCTCACTGATCTAGAGTGCCCTACTGGCATGGCTTGGGAAGCTGATGCACCCTTAGAAGTGCCCTTGATCTCTAATGGGGCCACATGTGTGAAAAGCTGGTTTTGTGTGCCTTTCTTCTTTCAGAACCTAACCTTAGTAATACAATTTCAGTCTGATTATTTTTCTTTTGCCTCCAAGCTTTGTCCTGAACACATTAGAATGACAACAGATCGTTGATTCTTTCTCTTGTTTTACAATATGCCCCTTTGAACAGCAGTATAAGGGTGACTTCCTTTGAGCATTAAAACACTATCCCTGTTTAATCAGGAGGTCCTCAAAAATGGGATGAAATACACATGTGATTCAGTTGTCTGTAAGCCTGGCTGCTGATTTCAAGAAACTTACTCTTATTTAATTGAAAATAAATTATTGCCATAAAAATAAGCAGTGTTGCACACGTGTCTGAAAGCAGATGTGGATTCCTCATGCACATTCAACTGTGTGTATATGCAGATGTAAACGTTATGTGCTCAACAGAAAGTGATACCAGGGATGTGTTCCTTCAAGGAGCTGTTATTCCCTGTACTTAGTTTTGTTGTGGAATGCTTTAAAGTACTAATAATAGTAGCTTATGTATCTTTTCCACATCACCAGATCTTAAATAATCGAACAAAAGTCTGAATTTAAGTCTTGATTTTTAAACCAACTATTAACTAATCTCTTTTAAGAGGTGGCTGTTTTGAGAGCATTATGGTCATTGATGTATGCAGTTCAAAGTTCTAGTTGAAAGTAAACCCACTGGGGCTTATCCAACTCTGCAGAGTACACTGATCAAATTGCATGTCCTATATGCTTCCAAAGTTTTTAATATTCATAGAATCATAGAATTTTAAGGCTGGAAATGACCCCTAAGATCATCCAGTCCAACCATTAATCCATCGCCACCAAGTCTACCCTTAGACCATATCCTCAAGCACTGTATCTACCCGTCTTTTAAACACCTTAAGAGATGGGGACTCAACCACCTCCCTAGGTAGACTGTTCCAATGCTTGATGACTCTCAGTAAAGAAGTTCTTTCTAATATCCAACCTAAATTTTCCCTGGCACAGCTTGAGGCCATTACCTCGAGTTCTGTCGCCTGTTACTGGGGAGAAGAGACCAACCCCCACTTCATTGCAACNGAGGGGCCCAAACTGGACACAGTATTTGCTGGTGAGGCCTCACCAGCACCAAA
>VXBZ01011485.1:2914-15095 GCA_013399135.1 Heliornis fulica | reverse complement strand
CCAACCTCTACTGGTACCTTGGGTTGTTTCTCCCCAGATGCAATACCCTACACTTGTCCTTATCAAATTTCATTCCATTTCTCCCTGCCCAGCTCTCCAACCTGTCTAAATCCTGTTGAATGACGGCACAACCTTCTGGTGTGCCCCTCTCAGGGAGTACATCTACAACGTATTGTGAAAATTTTTAAAATGAGGATAAAGGAATGAAATATAACAGATAATCAAACTACTCACGTTCTGCTGGCAAAGAAGTAATTTTTTCACAGATGACTCCACACACTGCGATGTGTTGGGTGATGGGCTCATATGTATTTCAGAGGGTACGCAACTGAGATTTTATGCTTACAGCACCTGGTAGATGCTGGTATGGTGATTGAGAGAACTCTCCAGGGGCATTCTATAACTTCTATAGAGAGCTATAGAAACTTCTATAGAAACTTCTATAGAAGTTTCTATAGAAGTTTCATTCTATAGAAGTTCATCCTGTCTGTTAATTCAGAAGGAATTAACAGACAGGATGAGCTCTCTATAGAAGTTTCTAACGTCTTGTGGTGAAGAGCCTGATATGTATTGCTATCAGAGATGTGCAGAAAAATTAGAAGGGAGGTCGCAAAAATACGTTTAGAAGAAATACAAATCTTGCCAAAGCTTTTCTGAAATGGTCTTTGAATTTGCATCTGTGGGAACAACAGAAGAAAGGGACATTTAGTCCAGAGTGAACTGTAGATGAAAGGAAGTTGAAAAGTGGTTTGACATTTTAATATAAAGAAGCTTGACCCTGTACAAAAGTAAAGCTGCTGTTTCAATGATAATGGACAAGACTGGAATTTTAAACTGATAAATGGAAACACTTTTAATGCAGAACTTTAGTGCAATATAGTGCGTTAACTTGTGTAATTCTTTTGTACATGAAATCAAAAAGACTAAGGGCTCCACAGAACTCTGAGAGGAACTCATTACATGAGCAAATACATATCCAGTGGCATAAGAATCATAAGATTCATAAGATTTTCATAAGAATCTCCATATTTTCCTGTAATTTGGGGCACAATTATTGTGTGAAAATAATAGAGGAAGGAATCTCCCCATCAGACAGCTTATTCCCTGGTATTGTGTCTTACACTGCTCTCTGGTCTTTACTGCATGCTTTTTTCACTGTCAGTTTGTCAATACAAACCCTAGGTTATCTTACACTGTGAAGTAGCTTCTGTTTCCAGAAGCTAAGAAAAAAGTTCACAATTGTGTTAAATTCACCCATCTAACCTGAACAGCCTTCTGTTCTTTTTCTGACAGAAATGCAACTTTCCTGACCATTTGGTTTATTGCTTTTGTCTTTCCCATTACTTAATGGTAAAAAAAAAAAAATCTTTAAAAGATTTCACATTATTTTCGTGTTTTGAAGCCCTGATATTCAAACATCACATGTTAAATCACTTGTTCGAATTTTATAAATATTGAATCACTAAGGATTGCCATAGATACAGTATTTATTGCTTATAATGATAATTAATTGTGATGTGCTATTTTGGGATTAGTGTTTAGTCCCATCTGCCTGCCTGAAATCTTGTTGTTCATGGAAGCAATCAAACCAGAATTTCATTCTTGCCATTTTAATACAAAGAACAACACAAGTCACAAAAGAGAAACACAAATACTTAGATCTAACTCAAAGGTCCAATGCTTTCGTCTACCAGAGAGCACTGTAGTCTTGCTACTGTTGCCCTTTTGCTGAACTCTTAGGGATGGTTTATTTTATGGAAAGCCACGTGTCATTACTTGCTTCAATGTGCCCTTATTTGCTTTCTTCTGATAGGGGCAGTCTGTGGCTTGCAGTGCTTTGAAGTAACAGCAGTTCAGCTCTTTCACAGCTAATGTTAAATTTTCGTTGTTTCCAGTTGTGTTAGCAAGTCCAGGTTTTCTGTTGTTTTCTATGCTCTGCTTATTATTTGAAGTTTTCCATTGGTAAAAAAAATACAGTGACTATCTCCCTCAAAATACCCAAAAGCACATTTTTTGTTTGTTTTTGTGAAGTATATTTTATATGTTTGTGCTATACATATGCGACAATGCCTACAGAGAGATCGTCTCTTATGTCTGGTCTGAATTCTTGTAGGGCTTTTGTTTTGAGAGTGTTTTCCAGACAGGATGTTTCTGTGATTTTTTTGGCTGAATGACTAGAAGGTGGGAAAATATATGGTGGGATTGCATTTAGTTAGCATGAACAAATGAAAATATCCAACACCAGTCCTGTATGTTTCTAAGTTTTTTACAGGTTGCTTGATCTTACAAACTTATGTTCATAAAATTAAGGTGTGTAGAATAATATATGTGCACATGGGGAAGGCTTGATTTTTTAACATTGTTGAAAATTCATATTACAAGCTCATATAAACTATTCTTATATAAACTTTTAAAGTACATTTTTAATAGAATTTTTGATTTGTTTTATCCTGGGAATACGTCAAACAACCTTTTCCAAAATAGTAAATTGCTGTTGTGTCACTTAAGTGCCTTTTTACAGATTTGGAGTGAAAAACATTTTTAATTTAAGAAGTGAAGTTAGGTTTCTGAGCATGCTCTATGCATAGAAATTTACAATTATTGAAGTAGTTTGATTTTACAGGCTGTATATCTCAAAGAATGAGAAGCACTTGCATTACAATGCGCAAGCTCACAAGTCAAAACCCGATCACTTCCAAACTGAAGAGCTTATAAAAAATGTGAAGTACTCTAATAATTTTAAATTACTCTATATTGCACATTTTCAGGTCTCTGATCACCTCCAAATTCAAGTGCTTATAAAACTGCTCCAATAATTTTAAACTGCTATGTGCAGAGTGATTTAAAATTGTTAAAGTGCTTCAAAGTTTTTTAATAAGTACTTTAATCTAGATGTGAGTTGAGCAATACTCCAGTATACCTTCAAGAGATTATTAAACTGATGTAAAAATTTACCATCTGGAAAGAAAATTAAACTGTTTCTTTAAAAATAAGGAAAAAAGAAGGGAGGAGAAGGGGAAGAAGGGGGAAGAGAAGGTGTATAAGAGGCAATGATATGGTAGTGGTGGAGAATACAAGTTTGAGGCAAACAAGAACTAAATTGCCAAACCTCAGAGAGTAATAGGGTCCAATTTTAATTTACTGTGTGAAAGGTGAGTTAATAGTCCTTCCAAACCAATAGCAGGTGCCTAAATGTGGCTAGGAGGCTCTCCTTAAAGCTATGACAGGACTGCTTTGAAGGTTATGTCAAGATGACAGTGACAGAGGAAAGGGATCTGTGTGGTTTAGGAGGAGCAGACCTGATAGACATGGGATCTCTCAGGCTGTTCAACATCTAGGCTGGTACTGAGATGATATACAGATGCACCTTTTTTCCTTGATGTTCCCTGTTCTGAAAAGCTGTGTGGCACTTCTAAATTGCAATTATTTATGTAACATAAATGCTCTTTGAACTCATTTCTGAAACAACAGTTCTAAGAAGAGCATTTCTGCCTAATAAAACACACTTTCCATAGCTGTATTTCTTGTTTTTATACCATTCCAACCCAGCATTTTATTACATTTTTCTAGTAGAAATTGGGAGCAAAGAAACAAATTCATTAAACACAGCAAATTAAAAATGTAACTGCTGTTACAGTAATGAAATTTGTTCTTCAGCTGTTTCCGCAGTTGATGTAACACCTTTTGATTTTAATTGTTTGCCTCGAATTTTGACATATTAACGATATGCCTGATAGGAACAAACCTTTGTATAAGCTAGAGAAAACAAGAGAGGCAAAATATCAGACCATCTACTTGTAAACAACCAATCCAATCACGTAGCTACTAGTTGTATTTTAAATACTTAGCCAAGTAGGAGCAGTTATGTGATAGCCTGAGCTGAATTACCCTGTATGAATATGTATTTTTCCTGGATTCCTGTGGAATCCAGGAATTCCCTAATCCTCAGAGCCTGGTCCAGGCAGACTTTCAACACTGCAACCTGCATTGATATTTTTTATATACTCACAAGAAAAAAATAATTATCCAGAGCTTTCTTCTTGGGGAATATCCAAGCAGAGGGCGGGCTCAGTTGACTGCAGTGAGCCAGGAGGAGCTGGCAGGGGCATGGAGAGGACAAGGAGTATGTTGGCAGCTGGGACCCAGAAGAAAGGGATGAGACTAGCTGCTGTTTCTCTCCATTCTCTTTTTCTTTTTTGCTACTAGAAGGATGGTGCTTTGTTTGGTGGGAGTACACACTGTGTTTTTAGTACTTGCTTTGACTTTTAATCAATATTGATTGATTCTGTGAAGACCTGAAGTCTCTGACCTCTGTCAGGCTTTGCAAAAGTACAATTAAAAGGTGCTAGTGTCTTTCAATTGCTGCAAACACCAGAAAATCATGAGGGATAAAAATAAACAGTGCTTTCAAGCTCATGTGATATCTTTGGCACTATTTGAAAGGCACACGGATGTGGGTCCCATAAGGAAAGCGTTTTCATGTCAAACTCAGGACACAGAAGCGGAAGTAGTGTGTACATTGAAGACAGAGTAAGCATTGCCTTTGGAAACTCAAAGCACCTTCAGAAATAACAAACTACGCAGCTCATGAGTGTCAGAGACCATCAACCTGCCTTCACAGGCTGATTTTAGATTGGCCTAGAGACAAAATTTGAAATAAGGCTCTATCTCTTTTAGTATTGTGTGGGCCTGTCTTTAGGTCTTGGACACAGAAATATGTTGATTGTCCTTTTTTTCTACAGGAAACAATTCTTTGGGTGAAAAAAACCCCCTCTTTCCTTATGGCTGTGAAATAAAGAGCTCTGCAATAACTACCCCACTGATTAATCATACACGTGGCCTTTGAAGAACTGAACAAAAAGATCAATAGCCTGATTTCCTTTTCATCTGCCTGGACCACGAAGCATAGACCCCTTGCTTTGTTTTGTGTGTAATGAAGGAGGTAAGGCTGTGCTAGCAGAAAGAAGAGATTATCTCCCTGTGGTAAATATATTGATGTTACAGAGGCAGAGTACAGCACGGACAGTAATGAGAAATTTGACTGCTTTCCTTCCCTTGCCTTCTTTCCAGCTTAGTGTTGCTGCATCCCATAGTGAATTCCCAGCTACAAAGAGAAGGAACTGTTTAGGGACTGGCAACTGAGAGCATTTACAATTAGCTGAATTGATTAACCTTTACAGATGTTGTTACTCTACAAGTTTTTTTTTTCTTCACACTAGTTGAACAATATGCCTTATTGATTAAACATACTCCTTTACGGTAGTGCTGATTTGTCTATGGGTTCCCCAGTCATAAAGACTGCCTCTGTAATAGCTGATACATGTTCTTGTGAGAGCTTGACACTGGAGACTGATTGGCATTATGCAAATATCTCTCCACGTCCTGAACGTTAGCAGTTGTGCTGCAAAAACAGGAGAACTAAATCTGCGCTCCAGCTGCTACTCTAAAGCCTGGGCTCTGCTGAAACAAAGGGAGTTATCCTCTTTATTGTATCTAGCCTACTGTGCACAAGACACATTTTCATATCTAGCTGAGAAGACTGACAGCTAAACATAAACAAATAAGGAAGGGACATTATTTGTAACAACATTTATGGCTTGGGTTATGGTATTTTGTGTACAGCACGTTGGAATTTGACAATGCCAACATTCTGCTTTGCAGTGACATGTTTTCAAATCTCTTTAAAGCTGATTATGGTGGTGACATGGTTGGCGGTGGGTTGGCCTTCCTGAGAGAAAGGGCTTAGAAAGATCAGGATCTCTGGGAAGATATATGTGTATGGTGTCGGGTGAGTACCTTTTCTAACCTCACAACCCATGAAGTTTCAGGAAGATGCTCACAAAATACACTAAGCATTTTACTCATTTTTGGAACAGGGTTACGCATAGGATTCTTGTGACTGTGGAGACTAATGAAAGCACGGGCTGCTGCTACGCTAAAATTTCATCGCACTCTTTCCAGTGTGAGTGCTCACTGTACTGGGGAAAACTCTCCACTTTAAGAAGGGAACAGTAGAAATTTCCCTGCCAGTTCAAGCTGAGGCTTCTTCTGTACAGAGACTTTGATCTATTCTGAATCCTGCTGAATTACATATGTTGTTCTATCATTTGCTGAAAAGCTCTGCAGGGACTGAACAGAGAACACCAAACTAATTTCACTGAGGACTGTAGGTGGGTTCACAAATGCACTTCAATATGCAAAAAAGGAAAACCCCAATCTTCATTCTTGTGTAAGAATTATTAAGAATTAGTGTTTTGGCAGCATTCCTCTTCCAGGTTTTTGACCAAAAATTTTAATTGCCAGTAAAAATTCAGGGGAGACAGATCATGAAGTGGCTTAAATTAAACAGTATTTTAAATGCAGAGAAACTGGTTTGAAGAGATGTAGTATCTACTGAATGTTAACCGGGAAGATGTAAATAGTACATGGATACGTATAGTTTGTATGGTGAAACATAGGGTAATGTTCATGTAACATTTAAAATATATACTGCCAAGCATTTAATGCTTAATATAAGAGAACTGATGTCATTCATTGGATCAGAGGAACAATGGTGGCACTCAGCCATTTCTTTTCTGAGTAGCTGCTGTGTTTTTAAAAACAAAAAATCAGGGAGCTGCTGTAGCAAAGTCTGTAGCATTCACAGCATGACAAACAAATTAGAAAACAGCAGATGCAGCACAAATTAAGATGTATTTAGCACAGCAGCCCATCAGATGTGTGAAAGTCTTTTGTATATCAGCTTTGCAAGGTTGATGTATTACACTTTAGACAGCTGATGATGAACCCTTCTAGCAATTAGATGTGGAAATACTGAGGATTTGAAATTGTGCTGTTCCCAGTGAGGGGGGGTGGGGGGAGGAGGGCGGGGAACCCCCAAAACCCTTAGCGAGAAATTTTTGCTTTGACTGTGTGTGCACTTGGTAAAACAAAGCAAATGTTTTGGTTTATGCACTACCACATTTTTAATTTCTCACATGGCTTTTTTACATTTAATGATCACATAACTATTATTTCATTTCATGTGTCATTTAATAAATGTGCATTTCTTTGTTGTTATGTGATTTTTATGGCCAGTACAATGTCTATTGCTTTCTGTGGTGAATTATTTAGTCGTCTTAAGGGGGGACAGTCATTTTGGTAATCTAATCTTCAAACAGCAGCAACCCTTTTAATGGTTTAACTAATTTACATCTTTACAAATTTGTTGTATTTTGCTTTTTCCTCCCTAATGTTTCTGCTATACTTCTTTCTTCCACCCTTTCCACGGTCCAAAGCACAGATTAAAACTCCCAGTGGAAGGTTTGTGTATATGAAGGTTGTCGATTTGCAGCCCTAAGTCAATTCTGTGCTTGATCCTCCTAGATGCTGAGTGCTCTTAGCTCCAAGGAGACGTAATGGAAATGGGGAGTACTTAGTAGCTCACATGCCTGAGCACCCTGAAGAGAACAGCATATTACTGTGGAGCTGGGATCTGTCTGCTGTATAGACAGTAATAGTATCCATTTATATACGACCTTTCATCTGAGTATCTCAGAATGCACTACAAATTATCGATATGCCACACCAGTGACATTGTTACAGTTGCACAGAGATTTGAAACTGAGGCAGGTGTTAAAGCTCTTTATCACTTGTGAGCAAAAGAATGTTTCGTCCATCCTCACTAGATTACTATGATCAGTCTTTATAAAAAAGTACAGAATGCCTTTTCTGTGAACTAACTTATCTACTTAATGTGAATTTGGGTTGCTTAAAAATGGCCTGGAGTTGGCATGTGTGCCTGTTTTACTATTAGTGTTAGTATTAATGATGTTAGTACTCCCTGCTGTCAGATACCATGCTGCTTGAAGGTGAATGCCTTTTGAAAAAACACATCACCGGCACTGGACATAGACAACAGGGGAGCCCAGGCTGATGGAACAGCCTCCCTACAGCTGCTGTGTTGGTGTTGATGGCAGTCATTGTTTCCCACAGAAAGAGCACCAGTTGGTCTCAGCATTGATATGAGCAGAAAAGAAATACTGTGAACATTCTTTGAGGATCTCAGTCCTTATATTGCTATTGGGCTATCAGAGGTCTGTACTGTAATTAAAAGAAGTATCTGGACCTCTGTGGACGGAGCATGGGATGGACTTTGTGAAAAGTGTGTTCTTGCACAATGCATAGAATAGACCTGACAGCTTATTGCACTCAGAGATTGTGAAGATGTGAGGGGTCTTATGCATGAATGACAGGGCCCCTTTCCTGCCATGCAGCATTCTTCCCTATTTCATAATGAAGGCATGCAGCTGATGAGAAAATGAAGAAAAATGGTTCTGTTATTTCTACTTAGTTTACCTCATTTTGGGGAAGAACTTTCTGCTCTTGCTTAGTGTTATGAACTGCAAAAGGATGAGAATTGGTGGTGTGGAACCTGCCTGTCTCTGATGACTGACTCATGTGACTGTCAGTCTGACTACACTGGTCCACTGCCAAAGAAAAACAGGTCTGACTAGTAGAACTGCATGAGGGAGGTGGAGGGAGGGGGTGGTTGTCCAGCCTAAACGTTATCTTTCTTTTTGGGTTATGGTGGCTAACTGTTTGCCCTTTCAGTGCAAATTCACTTCAGGATTTCTTTTTCCTTGTTCGTAATGGACTTAATGGCAAAAATGTTTTTATTCCCACTACATGCACTTTTTTGTTATTATCTTTACCACATCTTGATATGAGATGAAGCATTCTATGTAGCTACAACAGGAAATTTGGTTACCTTCCATAAACAGTATAATCTAAGATCCTGCAAATGGAAATATCAATAAACCATAACACTCCCTAGCATTTTTGCTGGTCCTATTTATTGTGGACATTTGTCATAAGGACCATCTGGATTAAAGCAAAGGACTCTTTCTATGAGCAACAGTAGAACTATCAACCTGTCTTGGCTTTCAAGACACAGCTTTTGACCTTACTTTCAAAGCTGTATATTATTGGTAGTTATTAACAGTGATCACATGGTATGATAGCTTTTAAATTAAACCAGATTGCCAGCCAAAGCACTCTCATTGCTTTTAATCAGGAAATGAAGATGATTGTCTCTGGGCAAGTGAGTTACCTTAGCATTACTCTAAAGAGAAAAAAAAATCAATCAGGCAAGATTCTGTCATTTCCAGCCTCTTACTTTTCTAGATGTAGAATAACAATAATGGCCAATACATAAAACATTGCCTAATTTATTTTTTTTCCTAATAAAGCCATGGTACAGAAATATTCCCTGGTGTAGTCTATGTGTCACTGGGACAGAAGCCAACTACGTTATTTTCTGGGTCACAGTTAATTTTTTTTTATACTTACTGCTTGGGTTTTTTTCTGCTGACTATGGTCTGAATGATCATCTTAAATTGCATTTTTAATCTCGGGGATGTAAATAAGCCATGATGATTGACTACATAATAGCCAATTAAATGTTGGAAGTTTTTCCAGTGGTATAATTCCTATTGTGGTCAAGATTATTATTGTTTATAGCTAGTATGTACATATGTAAAAATGGATAGTGATTATGATGGGCAAGTTTTCTATACACAAAATGTGAACATTTATGACTTTTTTTTTTCCATCATTCTGCTTTACTGCATTTTGAGACTACTTGCAAGAATTCAGAGATCATTGCTAGTAAACTAAAAGACACAATTTTCAATAAATAGCTATAAGAAATATGGATTTAGAGGCATGACAGCCACAGCAATGCAGATTTTCTTCCAGGTTAACAGAATAAGCAGTAAGTATTTTGCTCTTGCTATTTTGTCCTTCTTGTTATGAGATGGGACTGGAGGATAGATTAGGGACTGTGAAATTGCTAAGACTCTTGAGGAAGTATCAAATATGTGCAAATTTATAAATCAAGTTCTTTTCAGCAGTTAACCTTCCGCTCTCAACCTCAGAGACAGGCATAATAAAAACTTGTTTGCAACATTCCCACTTTCACATCTGCTTTGTCAATGTAGGTATATTTTTGGTTTTGTTATTATCAGTATCAGCTCTCAAAAGATGAATAATTTTAATTAAACTATGTCAAGGTATTATTTGAGGGGTTTGCGTGTTTATATCTTGTCTGTAATAGATAAAGTAGAGAGGAGTGTGTGTATGTGTGTGTGAATGTGTGTGGTGTGATCAATAACTTAATGATATATGCTTTCAAAAGAAGGCCTAGCCTATAACATTTCTGATGTATAGCCTCTTTCCTGCTTAAAATATGATAAGCCTTTCAAAGAGCCACTGCTTCCTGTGAAGAAAACTCAACAACCCATCATCTCATCCTGATGAAAATGCAGGTACTTAACACAATTTTTCTTCCACAATTGCAAATAGCTAATCATAATTAGGAACCCTGCTGTTGGGCAAACTGCTCACTCTGATAGTAAAGAAAAACCCCACTGAAGTTGTAATTTTCCTTTCTTGTATTCTCCAGATCTTTCTGAAACACTTACTCAATTCCTACTAAGTGACTACACAGTTTGGCTGAAAGTAACACATGGACTCCTGCAGCAGCAACTCTTCCACTGGGCCTTCAGTGACCCCACCCCAACAATTTTTTCTGCCTCTTACTGTAAAGGAAGTGCTAATTGCATATTATTCATGATATTCTTTCTCTCCTCCTGGCTTTGGCATGAGACTAGCACATGGATTTATTTCACTTATATCTTTCTGGTTCCTCTCAAAATGCCCTGATTGGTTGCAATAACCTGAAAATTATATCCCTGCAAACAGAACCTTCCAATTAAAAATATGTCAGTATGGAAGAAATAATGAGGAAGGTGTTTAAGAAGGATTAATGATCACTGGTAAGATAATAGTGGTTTGAAGTGTAGCCAAGACCATTCACCCCAGCTGGACAGTAAGCCTTATGAAATGCCCCACACCAGTTCTGATAATGTTATAAATGAAAGCTTTTATAAAACATTTCCATGCAATATTTGCCTCATTTAACTTATTTTTAGTTATAAGCCATGCAAACCTGTTTTTGCCTCTTGTAATATATTTCATTAGAGAGACCTGTCCCCAGCTTACTGGTCTGTTAAACTGTCTGTGTCAATTCAGCCTGGAAGTATGTATGCTCTGACCTGACTGTGTACCTTAAGTCTTTTATTAAGGATAGTATTTGCTTCTCTTTGTATCAGTGCAGTAAGATTTATGCCAAATTTCTATTTTGCATTCAGACCAATGTGGAGACCAAGTGGGACATGACTGCCAGCTTGACTTGTTTTCATTTTCCCTCTAAAAGGTGCTCCTTCTCTAGCAGGGGGAGGCAACACAGTAAACTTAATGCTACAGTTTCTTTTCTCACCATTTGTATTTCTGTGACATTCTATTGAATTTGATTGGCATGCTATTAGCTTTACACTATTTAAAATAAATTCCTGCAGTATTTCCAGCGCATCCAAATAATTGAAAGACATGTCATGCAACAGCTTCTTTTAATGACATGCATCATCATTCAGTACTATTATAATGACATCTACCATTAAAGATGTCTAAACCAATATCTGTGGTTTTCCAGTATCGTCCTCTACTTAAGTGTACAGAACCAAGGGATTTTAAATTATTTGAACCTTAGTGTTAACTGACAGGGGATTATTTTCTATTTTTGTAATGAAATTTAATAGAATCCTTCAAAAATGATCCAGGTCAAGGAATGTCAGTACTGACTTTATTTAAGTCACATAATGTATAGGTTTTTTATTCCAACCCCAAGGAGTTAAGGTGAAAACTGGAAATGCATTTGGTTCTGGTAATTTACTATAAGAGGTATGAGGACCAAACTTTTATGGGGTGTGGGGGGAAACATGGCAGTTGTCTCCTCCAGTACTGAAGAGTTTGAGGAAAACATTTTTTAAATAGAGTGTAGTCAAAAAATTCCAGCTGTTTTGCAGAGAAGGCTGAATGCTGAATTATATTTTCTGACTGCTATTTTGTATTTATGATTACAGTTTGCCAAATTTTTACTACTGACCTTAGGTGTTTATTTTGGGTCCAAATACTTAGGGGTAAACGATGTAAGTGCATATACAAGGTATATTGTGTATACACACTGTATAAGCTGTATACATGTACACAGTTTCACACATACTACAGATAGAGAGATGGATGGAAGGACGGGTGGAGAGAGAGAGAGAGAGAGAGAGAGAAAGAGAGAGAGAGAGAGAGA
>VXBZ01011484.1:363-11997 GCA_013399135.1 Heliornis fulica | reverse complement strand
AGCTGGGGAATACAAGGTATTTTTTTTTTTGTTTGTTTGTTATGACAGTTTCATTGATTATAGATGTTAAATGAACCTCCATTCTTTTGAGGGGTTCTTGCTGGGGGAAGGGGGGGTGTAAGTGGGGAATTGTTTATTGCAGTGTAACATTCAAGATTTTGGAAAAGCATATAGGCTTGATAGCCTACATATATATGATAGCATAATAGGCTTGATTGTGACAGGTCACATTAATATTTTAGGCTAATAAACAAAAATGGAAAATTACTAACATTTAAGCTGAATCATATGTATTCTTGTTAGTCTGTGATTTAACTTTAATTATCCTGGACATCCTACAAAGGTAGACTCCAAGGAACACAGGAAGTTCTATATATAAGGAGAAGTGAACTTGTGCCTCTGTGATTTTTGGTCACTCATTTTAAACTGCACTGACATGGTAGGTCCTGGAAAAGTCAAAATGATGAAATTGAGAAACAGAAGGTAGTCAGGGATTATTAATTTTATAAAAAATGCAATAGAAAGATAACTTTTTAGCTTCACATTTCATGAGTTGAATGTCTATTCTTCAAGCACAGAAGAGGAAAAGGTTTTTTTATGTGCATGGCGTCCCATCTCCTTACCTCTGTCCATGCCTCAAATATATTGGCAAACACAAATAACTTCAGTGTGCCACAAAATGTACTACTATTGTGGCAGGAATCAAAAAAAGGAGTCTGAAAGCTGATCTTTTTCTACTTACATAGGAGAATCTTGGAGAATGTCTTTAAAAGCTTATACAAAGCTAAGCGCAGCAATTGTACTTATCTTTGTACTGCCAGAGCATTCTTAGGTGATGTGCTGCCATGTTCCCATTTATTCTAATACTGTAATTACTGTAGAATTTGGATCAGCTGTAGTAATTATGTGTGTGCAAAGCATGCTTCAATAGCTTTGACAATAGGATTTGTGACAGAGGGTCTACCCTTCATAGCTGACAGAAAGTATACCATTTTATGGAACTTCTAATACCAGTATCACTAGAATTACTTTGCTAAAATGGAGAAATTGCTTTCTGGAAGGAATGAATATGAAGGAAAATAGCAGAATTTCCAAGTTTTGAAGTAAAACCTATTTCAAATGGGTATTATGATAAGCTTTTCAATTTTTATTACAATATATTTAATTTTAACTTTGAGTCTTCTGCATTTGTCAAGCAAGGTGATTTATCAAGGCAAAGTGGAAATGTTATGAACTTGAAATATGGCAGAAAAATTAGTTGTTGACAGACTGATTTGTTTCAACCTGTTGAAGAAATATTTTCCCATTGGTTTCTAGCCAACAGCTATGCAAATAAAAATTAATATTCAAAGAAGCAGTATAACAATCATTATTAACATACAGTGCCCTCCTAGATATTTATTGCTGAAATACAACTTCTGGTTTGTAGGAATCAGTTTTCATTGTAGTTTATTAGCAATCAACAATGATTATTTGACTCTAGTGTTTACAAACTATAATTCATCATCCTCTTATATTTTATTTATGAGACAAAGTCAAATGAAAGAAACAAATTATGCACCGTTTTTGGTTGGAAGAGCTCTGTGCTCTATAGTATATTATCTTTGCTATGAAGCGGTTGTGTTCAGTTTTCTGCTCTGACTACCATGTACATCCAATCTGCCTGCATCTCACAACAGAGGAGAAAGTAGACTCTTCAGCAGTGTCTCACACTCTGGCAACCATGCTTTTAAAATCCCTGACCTATTAATGTCAATGGGACATTTACCATTTACTTCAGTGAAGGCAAGATTTTATCCCTTCTGTTCGCTGTGTTGTAACTTTGGTTGACACCTTTGCTAATCAAATAGGAAGCAGAAGAGAATAGATTCCTTCTGTTCATCATTCTCTCATGGGAAATAATTTTCCGTATATCAAAAATATTTTACTATTATGAAATGTTTAAATCCTGCTGCTCTCAGGTTTATTACTGTCATCTTAAAATAAAATATTTTAAGAAAAGAAAAATCATACTAGCATGTTATCTCTGAATTCATTACATCCATTCTTGAGGAATAGTTATAGCTACTAGGAAAGCTGTTCATTTTCCTTCTGGATATATTAAATGACTACAGTGGCAGTTACATTTAATTATCAGATTCATACCATGCTAGTAAGAAGATGACATGCATTTGCAACAACAAGCAGTTGCAAAATGAATGAAACAAAACAATAAAGGGAATGAAGGAAAGCAGAGGTGAGCATATAAATTATTAAAAACATTTCAAAGCATTTTTTACCAATAGAAAATACAATTTACTCATGGCTATTATTGGCTCCAGTATGACATTACTAAAGTAAAAGACATTATATGTAACTGTATAATAAACCAGAAGTTTTTTTATTCTAATTGTTACTCACATAGAAGACCTCAAAAGTATACTTAGAAATTTTAAGAATTATTTTTTTCAATTTTTCTTGTAGTTAAAAACAGAATATAAAGGCATTGGGAAATTTTAGTGTGATAATCTCTTATAATTTAAAATGCATTTCTCTACATAAGCCATCTCTGAACCCAACCATTAGCTACCATTTGCAACAAGGAAAGATCTGCTGAAAAGAATGTAGTTTTGTTTGTTTGTTTGTTTGTTTGTTTTCTGTGTTGTAACTTAGTGAAAATTCATTGGAATGCATCGGTTACATGCATTATCCATTGTCTTGCCCTTTCCATTGCCCCTTGCAACTTTTTCCTTGCAATCTTTGCCTTGCCTTGCCTTGACTTGTCTTGCCTTGCCTTCCCTTTAACAAAATTTCTTAAAAAACTATTTTCTTTCCTCCTTAGTAGAAAAAAATATTCCTATTAATAAGAAATTTGCTTCATATTTAACATTAATATTAATAACAATCAGAATGTTTATGCAGTCCTTATTTAGTTGAGTATTAAAAGATAAAAATACGTTATGGTGGAATTGCTTGTTTGGTAGATCTTAGTTGATTGAGACTAAACTATTTTTACTTTGCTCATAATATTTTTTTCAAAAATTCTGTATTGACCTTAATTGTGCCATGAATTTAAAAATAAAAAACAAACAAACAAACAACTAAATTAAAAAAATCTACCTACTGTAACATTTTTTCACACTTTTGTTTTGTAGAACTTATTCAAAGACTCATCTTAAGTATACAGGGTGAAAAAGGGAGATATGAAGTGTCTGACTGAAAGCATTATTCATACACATGTATGATTCATTTATCTAAATTGTATTTGGAAATGAGTATACATTGCTTTTGCTGTTCCAATATATTTGCTCGCATTCTCACAGTACACTGTTTACTTATTATTGTGAATACCTCTTCGTGAATTATACGTTTTTAGCTCCAACTAGAGTTCAGACACTACAGTATAGTTAGAGCTAAACCGGAGCACGTAATGCAACAGATTCAATTAAGATTTTCTACAGTTTAAACCACAAATAGTGTGCGAGGCAGGAATTATTATGGATTAGGACTGTCCTGCTTTTTCAGTTTAAAGATATGTCCTTGAATGATGTGAGCTTTTTGATCACATATATTTTGTGGTGCTTCTGAATCCTGCCCTGCCACTCTACAGGCTCATCTTCACCCAAAAGGCATTGTTTCTTTAGGAGAGCACTGCTAAAACTTTTGCCTACACCGCTTACATCAGCCACACTTTGCATATAACGCAAATGACACATGAAATCATGGATAGGTTGAGTGACCTCCAGATTACTAAATAAATAGACTTTCTGGAATTGTGCCCTGACAATACAGACAGTAGGTTGCCAGTCAACAGACATTGTAACAACTAATTGTTGTATTTGTAATGTCACAAGGGCACCACACTTGTCATATGAAATTATTGGTGACAGTTGATGAGAAGCCTGAAGTGTTGAAATGATTAACACCTGTGATTATATTATCAATAAAAACTAAAATGGCTCATCTCAACTGACTTTCTCTGCTGTCATGTACTGTGTGCTATTTCCATGGCAATGAAGCATTTATGCCACTTATGCTAGCTTTGCATAATGTATTCCCCTCAGGTATATGTTTTTTTATCCTCATCCATTTTACGGTATGAATGCTGACATTGTAGGTTATTGCAGATGTGTCATAATCCTTGGTTTCTGCAAATAGCCTCCCCCTTACCCCTCTTGCTACACAAGTATTTATAGCTTTGTCACAATGCCATTGATTGAATGTTGTAGATGTCAGTATATTCAAAATTTATTTGAAAATACTTAAAAATTAATTGATACAGGAAAGGGTTAATATGAAATGTTTATCTAATATAATACCTTAATTCATAAGCCTTAATTCTATATAGCTAAGAAAAATGCTCTGGAAGGGGGGGGGTTGGACTAGAGGATCTTTCAAGGCCCCTTCCAACTCTTTTTAAGGACCATGTGATTTAAATGTTCTTTTATGGAATGATTTTTATAAGTTAGTGTGAAGCCTGATTATTTAAAACATTTAATCCTTTATGATACATACTTTTTTTTGACTAATGATTGATAAAATTATACTTTGCCTTAGTTTATTCAACACTATTTCCTTACTCTCAAGTCTTCAAACTAGTTAAAATTGTCACTGTGTTTGACACTGAAAAGACAAGCAAAGAAAAAAAATCTCCATATGTGCAAACACAGTCTTTTCTACAACTGAATGAGATATATTTAAAAGAGTTGTTATGCAATAGATTCACCTTGCTTTGAGGACAGTGTCTTTGGCTGTGCTTAAAGTTTGGGAAACAGAGTCAAATTCACATATACAAGTCTGAATTTTAACAGTTCATTTCTTGTCATTGTGCCCATCTCCCCAGTTCCTCTTTAATGTAGGAGAAATTAATCTCTTACAAGACAAAGTTGGTAGTTACTTTAATGTTTTGCTTGGAGGTTGTTGTATTTATTTTTTTTTTCAATAAAGACAAAGCTGTAAAAGTGATAATGTTTTATAATAAGGATTCCTGGCTAAAATACGTTTCACTATCATTAGGCTTCCCTTAATTTTTTTTCCATTAACCCTTCCTCCTCTTTTTACAAACGTCAAATAGTTCCATAAGAAAAGGCTATCGCCTACAAATATCACAGTTTTATAAGACTGTAAACTCTGTCTTACTGTAAAAAAACTTATTTAATTAGTAATCTTTCTCTGAGTCAAAAATAATTTATTTGAAATTAGTATTTAATACCTAGTACTGTAAAGTACAGTGATAAGTGGAACTTAACAGAACATTAACTTCTGAAAGTTTAAGTCCACCTAAAAGCAGTGATTGATTACATGGTCAACAAAGAAAACATACCACTGATCACCACTCCTTTGTGTTCTGTAGTTATAAAGAAGAATAAATGGTACTTTATAAAACTCAAATATCTCCAATTATTATCACTTAAAAAAAAAACTACAAACAAAAAAAAAAACCCAAAAAACATATGATAGCTTAACAGGATTGTACTAACTTGTAATGGAACTATTTAGGAAGACCTTACCTTTGATGGGAAACTAAAACACAATTTTTATCCTGTTGAGTGTCTGGGATAAAGATTAGATAAATGACAAATTTCAGGTTTGTTTCAGTGTCTCTAAGAAATTCAACCAAGGGCAAAAGCTAGGACCTAGTGATTTCATAAAGAAGTACCTAAATATCTAAGAATGGTAAAATCCTCACAGCTAAACTGAGGAAGTGTAATCTGGAGGGTAGAGCAGTGAGCTAGATTGTGACCTGGGAGAAGGAAAGAAGTCAGAGAATTGTGATCAATGGGACAGAGTCTGGCTGGAGGCCTGTAAGTAGTGGTGTCCCTCAGGGGTTGGTACTGGGACAAATAAAATTAAATATACTCATCAACGACATGGATGGCAGAACAGAGCGCACCATAAGCAAGTTTGCTGTCAAAACTGGGAAGAGTGAAAGACACACCAGAAGGCTGTGATGCAAGAATCTGGACAGGCTGGGTTGTTGGCTGGGTAGAAATTTAATGAAATACAAGGGCAAGCATAGAGTTTTGCATCTGGGGAAGAACAACCCCAGGTACCAGTATAGGGTGGGGACTGGCCTGTTGGTAAGCAGTGTCAGTGAGAGGGACCTGGTGTACTGCATGGTGACCATGAGCCAGCAATGTACCCTCATGGCCAGGAAGGCCAATGGCATCCTAGAGGGTATTAAAAGGGGTGTGTATAGTAGGTCCAGAACGGTCCTTCACCCCCCTCTACTCTGCCCTGGTGAGACCTCATCTGGAATATTGTGTCCGGCTCTGGGGCCCTCATTTCAAGAAGGACACAGAACTCCTTGGAAGAGTCTAGTGCAGGGCCACCAAGATGATGAAGTGGAACACCTTCCTTATGAGGACAAGCTGAGGGAGCTGGCTCTACTTACATAGGAGAAGAGGAGACTGAGTGGTGACCTCATTAATGTAGTGCATAGGGCAAGTTTCAGGAGGATGGATCCAGGTTCTTCTCATGGATAGCCAAAGATAGCAAGTTGCAAGAGGTGCAAGATGGAGCATAGGAGGTTCCATGTGAACATAGCAAAAAACTGTTTCACTGTGAGGGTGGCAGATCACTGGAACAGGCTGCCCAGAGAGGTCGTGGAGTCTCCTCTGGAGACATTCAAGACCAATCTGGATGCATTCCTATGTGACCTAGTCTAGATGATCCTGCTCAGGCAGGGAGTTTGGACTGAGTGATCTTTCAAGGTCTCTTCCAGTTCCTAATATTCTGTGATTCTGTGATTCTGTGACCTTATCTAGGTATTCCTGTTCGTGCAGGTTGAGTGGACTAAACTATCTTTCGAGATTGCTTTCAACTCCTAACACTCTGTGTGAAAATACAATAGTGAATAATGGTTATAAAACATATCGGGTCTTGGATTCACCTGACTCAGCAGGGAACAACTATTCACTAACTATACTCAATCAATGGGTAAAGAATAGGCAGGCAATGCTGGGAATTTTTTTTTTTTTTTTCTGATCAATATAAAAAGGTGAAAGTCTTTCTTTGAGAATTTATGAATTACAGAAAAAAAAGTAGAAAACATAATATGGTAAATGGTTTCATCAGTTTAAAAACCAATGTATTTTGGATTTGGAATTTTGATTTTGACAAATATAAGGCTCTCTATTGTTAAAATTTTTGTTATTTTCCAAGTTTCTTAAAGAAGCTCCTTTGAACTCAAATACTAACTACTGGCTGAATATTATCTTTCATTTTAGTGGATATTACTACATTTTACTCAAAGTTTATTACCAATTTCCATACCTTCTGTGATTTTTTATCACTTAATAAACTGGCTCAGCCATCATCAGTTGCAGGTCCATTTCTTGAGCCAGCTGATATTTACACTGTTGGGCCTAGGGAAAGCTTCTAGCTGCTTCTTGCAGAAGCCACCCCTGCAGCCCCCCTTCCTCCACCAGAACCTTGCCACAGAAAACTACAACATAGTAGAGAAAATAAAATTTCTTTGATGTTTCACATTAAATACAAGTAAATAAAAATAATAAAAATCTGAAGATCTGTCTTTGACCTTCCACAATCAAACATCTCATTTCTTTAGTTATTAAAAGGGGTAACTATATTGCTTACACAAACATTTCAGTCCATAGGTTAATTTTTCAATGTTCTTTTACATAAGTATAAGAAATGAAAAGGTCCCTCATGAAGGTACCCAACACATTTAAAGCTATGCTGTTTCTCTGAATCTCTCTAGAAATCACTTTTCTTGACACATCTCAATGATTCTCTGATGTGATTATATCTTCATTTTTTTGACTATTCTCACCTTTTCCTTCTTCCTTCTCCTCTGTACTTGTCCTAGGTCACAAAAAGTTCCTGATTAGTGTGTGTAATACCTATGTTTCTTTGTGCTCTTCAGGTCTTCCATCTCATGCATTTCTTTCTTGAATCTCAAATTATCTTTTCTGTGCCGGTCATTTCTACCTCTGTTGTCTCATTTCCTTTGCCTTCCATTACAGAAGCACTTAACATTCTCTTCCAGGACATCCACTCTTTCATCTTCGAGTACATACAAGATCTGCCTTATAAGCAATTTTGCCCTTTTCTGTAATTCTTTCCAGCATTCCACTTTCTCACTAGAAATTATGAAAAGCAGCTTGTCTGTCTTTCCAATCTAATCCTGGGTTCATTATAAACATATTCTCTTTTTTTTTTTTTTGTGTATGGGTCTTCAGTGCATACACTAATACCTGTCCAAGCACCAAAATCCACGCTCTGCCTCCAAATCCTTATTACTAACCTAGAGTAAGGAATTTAGAGAAGTCATAGGCACAAGTTGCAAATGACAGCCATATTATTAATATTATGAATAAAAGGGTGGAGTTGTGGATAATTCAGTAAAGGAAATATCAATTTTTCTCTTGAAGGGAAGAAAATGTTCTTATTTCTTGTTCTGCTCATCATTGTTGCTACAACAATGTTCTTGAAATTGAATTTGCTGTGATATTAAGTGTTCCTGTCCAATAGCTGTGAGATATATCTAGCGGCAGGTGGAAATGTATCAAAAGCAAAACTGTGGAGCATCACGCTACAAGGAGTGTCTACTTCATTTTTTTCTGAAGTAGTCAGGGAAGTACAAAAATATTTAAAAGTAGAAAATCTTTGCCTTTGTCTAGTGTTAACAATGGAGGAATTAGTCCCTGCTACATTAACAGTCTAAAAAGTATGTTGTAGTTGGTTCTCCTAAAATTACTGCACACTTTTGTTTCAACCTACAGCAATGTATGCATTTTGATTTCTTAAGATTAAATCAAACAGCACTTATATTAAGTAATATCTCTATTCGGTAAATATCATAGATGAAATATATCTTTTTGGTCACAGTATGACCCATTACATATTGCTTTATTGAATTACCTGAGATAGTCAGTTGGACCATTAAATATAATTTTCCTTACTGAAGACACTCACCTGATAGAATAGTTTACATTTATCACTTCTATTTTAGAAAGTTTATTACATGTTCAGTCTTCACTCAGATTTTGTAAGGACAAATGTTCAAGCACAATAATTTTTTTTTTTTTTACTTCTTTTCTTTTAAAAAATACTTTAGATTTACTGGAATATTTTTCCTTGCAACTGATCCAAATGAAAGACTTTTTAAAGAAAGTGTTATAATTTTGTGGCCTGACATTTATATCAGATTTCAACATCACTAATCATCATTTTTCAGTCATTTCATGTGATGCAGAATTTATTCTATACCTACATATTTAGAATTCTCCCTCCGTGGAGCACTCCAGTTCCCAGACTTTTTCATTTCATCTGAGCATGTTTCCCACAGCATAGTCATACTAAAATAAAATTAGAATAAGCCTGAAATGCTATCAGAGTTAAAATGCAAAATTTGCCACTGCATTTTTCTTCAGTCCAAGATTTCATCTTTAGTGAAGTGAGGATGTCTTTTATGCAAATTTTAATTTTGTGCATAAAATGTGAAAAAAAAATATTGTCATGTTTAAAATCAGTGCATGAATTACCAGTTTCAACTTCAAGTTTTAGAACTTTTATTTTTTTGTTTAATAAACTTCTGCTTCAAACTGCCAGCTTTGTTGTGAGACAGATCACTGTGCTAACAAGAATTTTTTTGTCCTGATCCAACATTTATATTCTTTTTTTTTTTTTTTTGTATTTGCAAAATAGGACTAACTTATAAGAAGTTGTTTTCTATATAAATATTTTAATTTCACGTAATGTATATATGAGAATTATTTATATGGTAAGAAAGAATAAATTCCTGCAATGACTCTTTGTTCTGTGGATATTCATTTCATCCTTCTGGGCGTTCTTCTTCCTGTTTGTTAGGAAGCCCAGGCACATGTGCAAGGAAGCTATGGTTTCTTCTAGAGGCTCTGGACAGTTACAAAAAAAATCAGAATTTCTAGAGTATGAACTGTTCTACTGTGAGTAGGACAAAACTGTCCTACAAGATGGACACCAAGGTCCTGGAACTTGTTCAGAGAAGTGCAGCCAGGCTGGTGAAGGAGCTGAAGGGCAAGTCTTATGTGGAGTTGCTGAGAGAACTGGCGGTGNAGTCTTATGTGGAGTTGCTGAGAGAACTGGAGTTGTTTAGTCTGGAGAAGAGGAGGCTGAAGAGAGACCATATCACTGCCTATAATTTTCTGAAAGGAGATTGTAGGGTGGTGGGCGATGGTCTCTTTGTCCAGTGACAGGTGATAGGACAAGAGGAAATAACACTAAGCTGTGCCAGGGCAGGTTCAGATTGGATGTTAGCAAAAAGTTCTTCACTGAAAGAGTTGTTGGGATGTGGAACAGGCTGCCCAGGGAGGTGGTTGTGTCACCATCCCTAGATGTATTTAAAAGACAGGTAGATAATGTAGGATATGGTTTAGGAGAGGACAGATAGAGCTGGACTTGATGATCTTAAAGGTCTTTTTCCAAGCTATTCTGTGATTAAACTCACTGACTCTAGAAAACCCATTCTGTGATTCTGTGAAAATACCTAGTGCTCAATGGAGACAAAGACCACATGCCTTATCTGGTGCAGTAGGTTAAAGGAAAGAAAAGATTATGACATTTTCATATACTCTTTTTGTTACATGTGAATTACTGTCCAGTCTATAGAAACTACTTGCCATGGAAAATGCTTATAAGTTTAATTTTTTTTTAATTTTTTTTTTTTTACTGGAAATGAGTGTATTACATAAGTTTAAGTACTATTTCTGCATCTCAGGCTCCACATTTGTGTTTAGATCAACTTGCACTTCAGATTTATGGTGTACTCTTTGTAACCAGCGTTCCAAAACAACTTTGCCCAAGGCCTCATTTTTGGCCTCCAAATAGATAGTTTCTGATTTAACATTTCATACAGACTCAATCACCTATTTTTGGGACACACTGAACACATCTTGCAATATATACACTAGATGAAGGTAGTATACCAAGATCTAAAAATCTTGATTGTAAGAGAAGAATTAAAATAATTATGCAATAATTAGCACAATAAATGGCACAATGTTCACTTTTCTGGGCACTAATCTACATAATAATGTTAAGAAAAATAAAAGAAAAGTATGGCAAGACTAGAATTGTGTAAGAAATTAATCTGGAATTGTAATAAGAAGGAAAATGGAGAGAAAAGACTATAGCTGAAAGTAATTATTTTAAGACAGACATTGAGATCAATTATATTTTAAACCAATTTTTTACAGAAACAGTTTATAGTTTGATGACACTTGAGAAAAAAAAATAGAGTGATTAAAGATTCAGATGAGCACTTTCAGAAAGATTGAAAGCCTCCATGAGCACCACATTTAAAATTAATTGTTTCTGGAAACTGCCTAGTTTATTGATCTTTCTCAAACTATTCATTATGTTTGTTAATCAGCACAGTGGGAAGATCTAGATGTAGGTATGCACAAGAAAAGGAAATGACAGACGTGAAACTCTATTGAAATGCTATGGTCAAATAGCAGTATTAGATACTATTAGCTAGTAGCAATATAATTCAATGTTCCTGTGTTACAGAAGACATTTAAGCCTGGTTTACACACATAATGATTGCATTGATGGCCAGTGATAGAACAAGGGGAAATGGTTCCAAACTGGAACATAGAAAGTTCCATCTTAATATAAGAAGGAACTTTTTCACTGTGAGGGTGATGG
>VXBZ01011482.1:15665-47455 GCA_013399135.1 Heliornis fulica | reverse complement strand
GCCCCAGGGAAGCAGCAGACTTATCCCCCTTATTGTAAATTTTCTCCCCAAGAACCATAAATTCTTGGACCAAAGTAAAGAATTGTACTCTTACTTCTCCCATATTTTTGGCTTCTTCCTCTTTCTGGACACCAAAAAGCTCTTGCTGTATCTTCCACTGGGCCAGAGCTGCCCTGTGATTTTAACATGGGTAAGACAGGATAAGTGTAAGGTAAGACTAACTTGCTGATACTTTCAAGGCAAATGTTCTTATCAAAGTATCTGCTGAAAGATACTGGCCTGAAAGATGAAGATCCAGGCTGCTAATGAAATGTGTTGAAGCACTCTTACTGAAGATGAAATGGTGCTACAAAATTGTGGAGAAAAATTTACATTTCAAATAAAATGAAAAATAAATTGTATCTAAAATATGCTTATCCCAGTGATAAATAGGACCAGATATAGGAAAGTGATAATCATATAATTGCTCTGTCTTCATTCACTACTCTGTTCTCTTTGTTGGGATATGCCAGGCTATCAGATCGAGCTTCAGTAGAGCTTTGCCATGCACATTCATGTTAATTCACCATGATTGAGAATGAATATAATTTGAGACTTTGACTGCTTTATAGTTTTCCCTGGTACAAGAGGAAAGTTCATGCTCTGAAAGACCAGATAGGATGGAAGAACAGATTTATCGTTGCCTTTTCCTGATGAAGTACCACTCCTTATTCCACTGGCAGCAACACTCCATCCACTTGCGGGTACCATCCAGTGTAATTTCTTTCCTTGTGTATTGCTCAGGATTTCACTGTCTTCCTAACTCTACTCAGAACTGAATAGAACTGACTTTATTCCCACCATCTGTCTAGTTAGATCTAGACAGATGGTGGGAATAAAGTTTCTCCAGATCTATAAGTGATATAAGACACTATCTCATATCACTTATAGATGTGGAAAAACTGTCATTTAAAATAGCTCTACTCCAATTTTTTTTTTCTGGTTGTCAAGCCATTTTCTTTCAGATACTAATGACAATAGCCAAAGAAATGAATTCTATTAGCTGCTGAAACTTGATCAACAGGTGGTTCTGCTCCACCTACACTTTCCATAGCTAAAAATACCAAAAATAGGGATTGATTGTATTTTAGGCTTATAGGATGCAGGACAGCATCCTATAAAAAAACCCAAACAAACGAAAGACCTTGTTACAGCTTTTGTTCTTTTGGCTGGATTTGAATTTTAGCTCTCGGTAATAATATTTATCTGACTAAAAATAGCAAAGACGTAGCTTAGATTATGGTTGTCATAAAGAACAACTGTCTGACTGTGGTGACCATGCTAGGAGGTGTTACATACCCTGGAGGATACTTTTCTAACAGAACAATGATTAAGTCTAAACTCCTTGTTTCTCATTTTTTATACTCTTTTTACTTGATGCCTGAAACAGAGTAAAAGGATTTCATTTATTACATGACACTTTTTGGAGATAAGGTTTGAAACCCTTTCTCTTTTTTCATTTCTTTACTCCTGACACATATCTGACCAGCGATACAAATTTGAAAACTGGTTCATTTTAATTCAGATGCTATAACTGTGTAATTACAGAAGACTGCTTCTCATAACTCCACTATGATTAAAAGCACTGTTTTGTAGAGCTTTCTCCTAAGAAAGTAAAGCTAGTACCCTAATTGATTTTATCAGTCACACCAATGGCAATTTATTTTTTCTTTCAATTCAGCATATAAGATGTACTTCAGGAAGAGCTGAGAGACTTGTTAGTGCTAGAAAGCACTCTTCTTTAAAAGAAAGAACAACTTTCAATCTCTCTTTAACAACTCTGCTACCACCACACCACACTGACCAGTGTTCATGGGGAAGATTTTCATACACTTTCTCATCTCCAAGACTTCCAAAATTTTTCTTCACAGAGTCAATTTTCTTCACAGAGTCAAATCTTCCTCTTTGGAGAGAGTCAGAGGAGGGCCATGAAGATGTTAAGAGGGCTGAATCACCTTTCCTATGGGGACAGATTGAGAGAGTTGGGGCTGTTCAGCCTGGAGAAGAGAAGGCTCCGGGGAGACCTTATAGCAGTCTTCCAGTACCTCAAAGGGGCCTACAAGAAAGATGGGGAGAGGCTGTTCAGTAGGGCCTGTTGTGACAGGACAAGGGGTAATGGTTTCAAAATAGAGGGAGGGAGATTTAGATTGGATATTAGAAAAAAGTTCTTTACTGTAAGAGTTGTGGAGCACTGGAACAAGTTGCCCAGGGAGGTGGTGGATGCCCCATCCCTGGAGAAGTTCAAGGCCAGGTTGGATGAGGCCCTGAGCAACCTGATCTAGTTGGGGGTGTCCCTGCTTCTTGCAGGGAGGTTGGACTAGATGACCTCTGGGAGTCCCTTCCAACTCTAGCTATTCTATGATTCTATGATTCTATATGGTTGTTCAGTGTAAAGATTTTTATTAAGCAGCTCTGACCTCTTGTCATTGAGCTGGAATATTTCCAGTCATAAGTATGAAATTGTTGTAGATTTATTTCATGATTACTTTTATGAATATGTTTACTTCTACTGATGACCTGTTTTCTTCCAATTACCTCAAGTTTGATTAGGATATGTGTGCTATTTAATAGTTCATCCATTGTAACACTGTTACACTTACATATGGTCACATTAAGTATCACCAGAAAAAAACAAGGTAAAGATTATCTCTACAATTGGACTTTCCTATGATATAAAAAAGTGACGTGCATTTCCTGGTACATTCAAATGCATTTTTTGTTTTTCAAACTATGGAAAAACATTGGCATTAACAGGATGAATTATTGTGTATTTTGAGAACAAACAAAAGTAAAAAACGGATATTAATTATTCCAATCATCGTTTGTGTTTCAAAATATAAAATGTAGTTTTATTTTTAAAATAGTTTTTAATTAATACCTTATGTGGCTGCCTAACAATGTCATCTTTAGCCTCTCATATGTCTTAAGTATCACCTCTAAAAATATTGACACAATCTCTCTAACTTTTGATGCATCAGCAAATATCCTGTAGAGTATAAAAAAATAGTGCTGACACTTCCTGAGTGAAAGCACCATAAGATCTTCTATATCCTGCTCAACCTTTGCAAATTTCAGATGTTTTAAGAAATTGTATCACTATAGAAACTCCAAATCAGTGATTTATAGCATTTCTGTTTGTACACCTCAGAACTTTAAGTCTCTCCTGAGTAGTTTGAAAAGCACAATGCCTTGATACTTTTCTGTACCTATTGTCCTTTTAGTAAACAGAGAAAAACCCCAGGGGAGGTTACTTCATTTTTCCTTACTCATAAGCTTGGGATATAAATTTATATAGTCCAATGTTATTATCTATATGCTCTTAACTTTTGCTATTACCTTGGGCAGAGGTAGATTAAAAATAACCAAAGCAATGGAAAAGTTTTCATAAATATAGCACTACTTACACATTTTTTGCAAGAATTCTGTCCTAAGGTAAGCAGATGGAATATATTTCTGTGTCTCCATTCTTCCCCAGGAACATTCAAGTCTTTCTGGAAGAACAACTTCCCAAGGCTCTTGATCAGAATTATCAACCTGATAATGTAATGTATTTCCTGAATTCAGTAAAAAAAATTTGCACACACTAAACCTGCCAGATCTTTCACTTTTATAAACAGACTTGTGTTGATAGCTGAAACCTGCTCATTTCCATGTGATTTTATATTTTCTTATAAGTATTTCACATAATGTCACAATACACATCAAATAAATTCAAAGTCTAGTTATAGAGGATATAAGCCTCAAGAGGGACCACGATTTATTCCTACACTCCAAATATTGGAGGAAGTAGTCTGCTGTCAACTAACCTCTGTGTTCATTCAGAAACAAGACTGAGAAGCAGTCTGCAGTACAGAGAGCTTAGGCAGAAAATTATGTAAACAGAGCTGCTGGTTTAAGATCTCTTTAGAGCAAATTTGCCTTTCAGATTCTCTCAGGAAACAGAGTATCATGCAGCAGTAATACACAAGCAACTATTACTGTGGTAGCTTTATATTTAAACTTCACAAAGTAAGATTGCATAACACATTACCTTGAACTGCATAATACACTTCAAACCTTGGCTGTATATTTTTTGACATACAAAAGTTGTTTTTCAAGCAACAGGATTTTTTCCTTGGTGTTTTTTTTTTAAACATATATTTAGGCTATGGCTTCTAAGGACTTAAGGGGGATCTTTACTATGGTAACTCACATATAAACTATTATACTTCAATGTTTCAGCCAGAGCAAATTATATTTATAGAATCATAGAATCATAGAATTTTAAGGCTGGAAATGGCTCCTAAGATCATCTGGTCCAACCATTAGCCCACCGCCACCAAGTCTACCCTTAGACCATATCCTCAAGCACTGCATCTACCCATCTTTTAAACACCTCCAGGGATGGGGACTCAACCACCGCCCTGGGTAGACTGTTCCAGTGCTTGATGACTCTTTCAGTAAAGAAGTTCTTTCTAATATCCAACCTAAATTTTCCCTAGTGCAGCTTGAGGCCATTACCTCGAGTTCTGTCACCTGTTACTTGAAAGACTATTTCAAATATGAAAAGCAAGTAATATTGCTACAAATATTTTCTTTCACCACTGTCATAAGATACATAAGAAGTAAATAACTTGCATATAAGAAGTAACCAACTGCTAATAAAATACAGATTTGCATTACCTCTAAATCATACATAATCAAGCATAAAAATAATGGCCTGTGGTGTGAATTAGCTCTGGGTCAGGATCGCGTTTCTGAGTACAGCAGCCTTCCAGTACCTGAAGTGGCCTACAAAAAAGCTGGGCATGGACTTTTTAGAAGGATGTGTAGTGATAGGACAAGGGGGAATAGTTTTAAATTGGAAGGAGTTACACTGAGATTGAACATTAGGAAGAAATCCTTCACTGAGGGTGGTGAGGCCCTGGAACAGGCTGCCCAGAGAAGCTGTGGCTGTCCCTCCCTGGCAGTGTTAGAGGCCAGGTTGGGCAGGGCCTTGAGCAGCCTGGTCCCCATGGCAGGGGAGTTGGAACTTGATGATCTTTAAGGTTCCTTCCAACCCAAACCACTCTATGACTTTATGATTAACGTATTGTCCATGTATGGACTGTGAGGGTTTTTTTCTGAGTTTTTGCTTTCAAAGACACAGATTTCAAATCACAGAAATTTAAAACCAATACATTTCATATTTTCAACACAGGTTACTTCCCTTCACAACTAAGCTGAAGGACATAACTTCAGGCTGAAGGAAAGATCATTCTTTAAGGAGAGGTTTCCCGCTGCAGAAGCTGTCTGCCTTTCACTTTCCTCTCTCTACCTGTAGCCATCATTTCTTGCTGATCACTCGGCCCAGCAGTGGAAATTATCTGACTCTGCATTTAACTAACAAAATGAAAAAAGTGACCAGTTTTCTGAATCTTCTCACTATATGATATTATAAACATCAGAGCTGACACTAAAAAAGAGGTGGATACATAAGACAAATTGCAATAGCAGAGAAGGGTTGTCCCCTTAGGCAGCAGCTAGCGTATCCATCAGCCTTCATCCTTTTGGAATGAAGCAATAGAATACACAAGAAAAATAACTGTGAGACAGCAGGGAATATGTGAAAATTGTAATATTGTTTACTACTCTCTAATTGAGAGACATCAACTGTGTGAGCACAGGTAAATATTATCCTGCAAATATTTTCTTGCCATGTTTAGTAGAAGATAGACAGACATAGTGATGCTGCCAATAACACCAAATGAGACACCACTTCTGTTTGGCTCTTTGTGAGACTTTTTGGGATTGTCAGATGCAAAAAAAAAGTAATCCCCAGCACACATCTTAATAAAGCAATTACGTTGGCAAAGAAGGTTATCGTGAAATCCCTAGCAGCTCTGTTGGAAGAAGTGTTGCAAACATCTCTAGTTTGCCATGCTATTCTGAGAAATTTCCGGCAAAGACAACTTGATTAATCCTGTTACAATAGCTATTAGCGTCCTGCTATAAAGTGAACTTACACAAACTGAGTTATCTAATGAAGACTTAATAGGTCTCCAGCATGATGCTTTGGTGATAATTATGGCTGTAAATACTTCTGTAGAAGTAAATATTATGCAGCTGTCAGGAGAGAAGCTATAATCATAACATGCAATCTTAGATTTGTAGGTTAGCATAATTTCTGCTCAGATAGAATATTTAAGAAAATATCTTCTCTTTTTTCTTTTTCAAAGCTGTTTGTACTTTTTCTGTCCTTGTGAGCTGCTCTCTGACAGCAAAGAAAATTACATAGCTCAAAATATAATTTTATGAGCAGTAGTATACATCCTGAATTGGGCTATGCAGCCTTTTACACTTCACACATCAAGTTTAGCTACAAATTTACTCTATTTTCTCTAATACAGCAAAAGATTTATTTTGCCACCTGTTTTCATGTTCAGTACCCTAATTTGCAAAAGCAACGAGCTGCAGAGTAACTGATTGCTTTAAGTAATACAGGGACAGAAATGGAACTTTCCATTAAGACTTTAATTGTTCATTTGTCCAAGACATAAGCTAGTGAATTGCGAAATAAAAACCTCAAAAATGATTGACCATAAGGCTGGCACTGAATTCTAAAACCTGGACTCAAAGTCTAAGGCTTAGCAATGTAAATAGGTTCTTTCAGGTTCAGTAAATGATTTGACTATTACCAAACCCAGGCTGCTGCCCTGTTGAGTAAAGTGTAAAATGTGACCAGCCTAGAGAATCATTGCTCTCCATGCCAGGGTAACACCTACTCAAGCAGACTTTAATATTTTTATGCTTTATTACAGGAGTGCTTCCCATAGGAATAAATTTAACACCGTACCCATAGTGCAGTGATAGTAATCACTCATCAGCTGAAAATCTCCTCTGCATCCAGCCAGACTTTTAGTAACACAGATTAATCTGAGCTGGCATTAGCTACATTAGAGAACCTTGGTCAGGAGGAAAACAGATCAGAGCATCAGTGATATTATTTTAAGGCCTACAGGATATCTAACAATTTTTGCACATTTGGCCTTACTTTAATGCTCACCCAAAAAGCTGCACATTAAAGCCAACTGTAATTGCTCCTCAGTGTTAGACTAATTATTGACATGATGGCAGTGAAACTTTGATTTATTATCCTGTTTCTCAGAGGCAGGAACCATCAGCGTTCCCAGTATTATTAGAACTCAGAGATCATCAGGTAGAAAACTCTGTGGATTATCAGGAAAAGTTCTGGCGAGTATTTATGATGTGGAGTTTGCAAAACATTGACACTGATACAGAAAATAGAGAACTATTCATGCCTATCAGAGCTTACTCTACCTCTCAGGCTGAAGATCCTTTAGCATTTGGTTTAGAGCAATTGTAGGATTTGAATTGAAGCATCCACTTATCACTCACCATCCACATTTCACACATCGACTGGTTCACTTCACAGAACAGATGTAGTGCTCACAGACAAGATATGCTTTGGAAGCCTCTGCTCTAGGTACACAACAGAGGTACTTCATCACCTTCTGGGAGTGAAAAACGTAATGGTCCAAAGCAGTGTTTGTCTTCTGGACAATTTTAAACCATATCCACAATAAGGACATCCAATCAAGGTGACTAAATTCAATAAAAAATAAAGTCTCTGAAAAGACATGATATAGGGACCTCAGAACCAATTACTTCAGTTTGTGATCTGCTCCAACTCTGCCAATCTACTTGCTAATATAGATTCAGTCTGAGCCTTAGGAAGAGAAACATAGAACTCTATGAGAACAGACATGTTATCTTCCCAATCAAGCAATATTCTCAGTTCTTAGTGATGATGCCGATAGTCTTCTTAAGCTATTGTAGCCCATTCTACAAAGAATGGATAGGGTCCTGGATTCCTATCCAAACACTTAAATAAAATTACAAATTAATTTTCTACAATCATTAAGAAAGACTAAGTGCTTTTGCACTACTTCAGGAGAAACTAATATGGGATTTCTAGAACTATTCCAATAAAGAAATTAACTCTTTATCTAGACTTCCTGACACCTGACTTCTCACTCTGAGGCAAAAATGCTTTTTTTATAATAGCTCATTACTGAAGCAGTAAAATCAATTCAGTAGGCAGAAAATAACATTTCAAGGGGAGAAAAAAGAAATACAAACCTGTTATTTCCAGAAACACATATTTAAATTCTTATTGATGTCTGCACATTCACAATCCCCAAATCAAATAGTTTCCAAATTATTACTCAATAATTACATTAGGTAAAGGAGTATTAACTATAGCATAGACTTACATATAAAATTCAGCAGTGAACTTACAGAAGAAGTTTTCAGGCATATTATGCATATATTAGTTATATAAAGATTTTTTTTAAATTCAGCTCTATTACATGAGCTACAAAAGAAAATGTATTGCATGCACTTCTGTTATGTCTGCCATTAGTTTGTGACTGTGATATCTTGATTGGTGGACACTTCTCAGCCAGGGATCTCTCAACAATATGGCTGCCCAGAGCATGATCTGTCTGTCACAATATCTGCCCTGCCTCTCACACACTTATCTCTCATCCTGAGTTTGCACAGGTTAACTGATTATGCATGTTATCAGACCTTGCTTGTTCAAGCTTTCAGCAACCACCTCATTCCCACTTAGTGCTCTGGTAACTTATCTTTTCAATGTGTTTTATTTTGTGCCATATTCCTAGTTTCTATGTATTGTAATAGTTGCAAATTCTTTGTGTCAGACTTTTGAGCAACTGAAATCTTGGCAATAAATTAGAGAGTGATTAATTGTTTTGATAAAATTTATAACAAAAGGCCAACCCTCAGCAGGTCTATTGTCTTTAGAGTAAATTAGGTTATAATCCATCAAACAGGTGTCAGTACCCCATAAAGATAGGAGCATATGTGTACACTGACAAATTCATTATGTGAAAGTCATACAGACGACGGAATCAGAATATTTTGTTGTTCCCCTTAGGCACCAGCCATGAAACATATTTTCTGAATTGTAGTTTGCCATATTTTACTGAATTTGTGATAATATGTAACAGTCATCTGGAAGTGGCATACCACTAGCAATGGAAGCACACTATGTTCACTCGCTGGGATAATAAACAGGATTTGCCAAGGCACGGCAAAAGCAAGCCAAGGATCAGATGAAGAAATCAGCTTTCAAACTTGAAGTCTTGTGTCACCCTCATCCCTTTGTACACATCCAGGGAGAGATCCATGCACATGTGAATTCCCTGCCTGATTCCCATACAAAGGGGATCCAAGCCCCAGGCTGGAAAGGAGCTGTGGTATATCCTTGCAAGAACACTGTTCAAATAATTGAAAGATCGTGATTTTGGGACACTCATCCAGGACCTGTATAGTTCTACTCTGAGCTTTAGACTCCCAGAAGTCCCTTGTTCAGTATTAGACAGAAAGAACCAATAGAGCACTCAATCACTAGTTTAGGTGTCCACAGAACACATGTAGCATTGAGAACAACAAATGAAGTAATTCTACTGAGCCACCTTAGAAAAGCCAAAAAAACCCTCCAAAAAACCCTGAAGCTACTCACAGAGGGACTCCAGAAGTAATCATTCCCTGCCCGGAGCCTGTCATCTATTTGGCATCACTTATCTAAGTCACAACTAAAAATTCAACTCACATACCTTTGTAGCCATACTGACACGAGCTAATACAGGTGCCTAGCTTAGGTACTGAGACTTCAACAGCAATGACACTGAAGACTGCAACAAGCAATCACACTGTTACATTTCCCATACACTGGCACCCTATGCAGTCAATGCACAGTGCTTCCATTAGGCACTTCTAGTAGCTGCTCTTCCTGTTTCGGGAATCGCAATTATTTTCTTCCCTTAACTACACAGGGAACTAGTGTCTGGCAACTCTGGTTACCAAATGGTCCGGATCGTAAGTTAACCATCATCATAAGGTGGCTGGAATGCAGGTCATTGCAGTTTCCTGCACCTGTTGCTAAGAGACAAAACTAAGAGTGTCACTAGTTATTGCCATTAACCCTGTAAACTGTAAATGGATTGTATTAAAGGGACTCTAAATTCCACAAGTAATTTTCAGCAGTTGGTTTCAATTAATGGTAAGCTTACTTTTTCTTTCAGAAATTCATGAAAGCTTATGAAAATTATAGCATGAAAAGATTATAAAAATAGCAGCTGCACAGAAGCATTTTAATTCTTTAATGATTTTTATACAGTTCATTTCACTGATGTCGTGGTTTAGTCTCAGCTGGCAGCTAAGAACCACATGGCTGCTCCCTCACTCTTCTCCACGACCAGTGGGATGGGGTGAAGAATCAGAAGAAAAATTTAAAACTTGTGGTTGGGACAAGGACAGTTTACTGGGAGAGCAAAGAAAGAGGAAAACAACAATGTCACTAATAAACAAGTACACAATGCAGGTGATTAACAATTCAATTTGCTCACCTCCCAGAACCCAATGCCCAGCTTGTCCCTGAGGAGTGATCCCTCCTCCCCAGCCAGCTTCCCCCTCTTATATACTGAGCATTACATCATGGGGTATCAAATAACCCTTTGGGTTATTTGGGTCAATTATTCTGGCTGGGTCCCCTCCCAGCTTCCTGTGAAAACTAACTCTACACCAGTTGAAAAACAGGTCAACTGACCTGAACTATTTAAAGCAAATATCTTTCTTGAAAACGAGGCAACACTGTAGAGAAACACAGCGGTAGTTAACAGACGACAGAGACTCAGATACTCAGGTGGTATTCTAGAAAATTAACACTCAGTTGTAATTCACAATTGTATTGTAACTAAAATATTAACATTTCCCAGAAAACTATTAACTATTTTTAGATTTGGATTTTATTGCAATAATGTCACCTATGGATGTTTTCTTCTAGCAAATTAGATTTCAGTTAATAAGAGACATTAAATCCATTTTACATGAAAACATTAGCTAGGGTTTTTTAATTTCTTTCTTTCTTGTGTGCCTTTTGAGATCTTCTGTTTGTTCCATCAGAGTCACTTTGAATTAAAACCCATGTGGTACTCTGTGAAATGCGTGATAAAAAGCACCTGACAATTTCAAGAGGTTAAGTGGCCATGATCTGTGTGCTGCCCGTACTGCAGCTGACAAGAAGATGCAGTTTGACACAATATCTAATTTGCTGTGACATTCAAGTTTTAAGTGATGTTCAAGGAGATGGAAGTGCTGGCTCTGAACATATCCCAATGTGTGCTGGTCTTCTGTCTGTTAACTTGCTAATGAACCATGATTGAGTAAAGTAATGAAGAGTTTACAGAGAGCCCCAGGAAACCAATTTCCAATTTTGCAACCAGCAGGCTTTAACTTCACTGCAGCCTTTGCTAATTTTGACTAGAAGGGGACTTGGGTACTAAATCCCATTTCTGCTTTGTGAATCAGACAGACTTTTCTAATCCCTGAATACTTACTTGCTAATGAATGTCTCGTCTTCAGATCCATTTTATTTCCATCTGTAGTTGTTAAAAATAGGTTGAATAACTAAAAAATGATTACTGGGGAAAATGAAATTATAATCACTGAAAATCAGAGGAACTGTGAGGCTTGCGGAGAGAAGATTTTAATCTTCAGTCTGACCTGGGATATACCCAGGTAAGGGTAAGAGAAATACAAAAGGTTAATTTTCAGGGGAAAGAAATACAAATCCATGTGAAAATCTTTTATACATGTCTTTATTTGACTGTAAGGAAGCAGTGCTTCTACCCTCCTTTCACATACACAGCTCCTTATGCAGCCCATAGAATCACATTTGCTACAAAACTCTCTCTGGAGCCGGCATCCTCAATGTTTGTCACACAGGGCAACTGAAGGCAGCTGGAGAGAAAAGTGAAATAGGAGAGAAATCATATGTCAAGGGAAACAATAGATTTCTAAGGATAAATTTGCTACATATCTCTCTCTGCTGAACAGAAGGATTTCTATACCAAGGCCTCTAAATTGTAAAAGCCACATTTGTTTTGTTTGCCTCCTTTTCGAGAAAATATAGTTTTAAAACAAAATTTCCAAAGAAGTTAATATCAGTACAACATTTCAACAGATATGTCAGTAAATAATAATGCAGACGCATTTCTGGACTATATCTATAAAAGCACTGGTCTTTATTTCAGCAAATCTTTTAATTGAATTAATGTACTTCACATAAATTGCAATTTAAAATGATATGTATTGTGCAGAATACATTATTTTTTCTTATCTTTTGTCCTGATACCAAAGTTGTAATTTAAAGAGCTTACAACTTTATCAGAGAATGTAATCTTGCAATGCTTAAAATAGTTTTGTCTATGTTATTCATTCTTGTATGAGTGCAGGTTAAGATTATTCAAAACTGGATAGTACTATCAATGATTTTCTTAGTGAAAGACACTACTGTATTGACAGAGGAATAATTTGGGATATAATTATTACAATAGACATAAAAGTGAAATTATGTACTCCATCGACAATGGAGTGAGGAGAAAGCTATAATCTAAAAGTCATATAGAAACATGTGTCAGTAACTATACAGTTCCTATGGCTGCATATGATTTTTACAGCTCTTACGAATTCTGTGTGCTGCTTTCTATTCTCTGTTCTAAAAGGTACTTACAGCTGGGGTGTATTTTAACATTTCAGACTATGTCCAGATTAAGTCTTTGAAATAATAAAGTGTCTGCAATTGATCACTGAAAGAGTCATGCTTCATAATTATTAACCAGAGAAGAGCCTTTTTTATTCTTATTTTGGTTGTTGAAATAGCAAAAAGCATTATTAAAAGAGAATCAGTTTATATTTCAGCCTCTAGAGCTTTTATCTCAGTAAAAATTCTACTTATCTGAGTGAAGAATTCTGAGTTGTTTTAGGTCCTGTTGTCAGTGAAGTGCAACTGTTCCTTTTATAAGCTGCATGTTCTTAACATGTGTTCCAGTATCACAACAAATCCTGATGGATCCATAACTTTGCATATAACATTATTTATCTAATAAATCAGATTTCTTCTTTCCCAGGATAAAAGATAAACAATATCTTCAGTAATTCAGAAGAGAAACCCATTAGAGTCTCAATAATAAGAGAAACCCTCTTAATTACAAACATTTTCTTCAGAAATTTTAAAATTTTAGGAAAGCAACTACAACTTTCGAAGATAATATCAGCAAAATCAAGATCCCACAAATCTTGACATGCTGTCTCAAAAGAAATTTTTTATTTGAATTTTATTTGTATATTTCTATCGTTGCATCTCCAAGTACATGTATAGCACAGAAAACAATTAAATTTGACATAGAGAGAAATGCTAATGAGTACAGTTGTACCCCATAGAACAAACACTATAAATCCTTCACAATGTCATCTTCAGGTAAAAATCTGAATAAATTTTGTAGCAATCCTTGAAGGTCAACCAAACTAGTCTTGATCTAAGCTGCAGAATTAAAAGCAAGATCCAGGGCTATTACATCATTTAAACTCTGACAAAAGCTTTCGAATGTCCATTAAGGACAGTGGGTAGCTATAGTTGCCATAAGACCTTATAAGAAATTGCACATCCAGAATGAAGTCTTAAATTTGCAGAAGAAAAAAATTCTGTCAAAAAGTTATGAAAATACATCAGCTATACTGGTGATGATAGCAAAACTGCATTTTAGATTGCATACCATTCTTAGATCACCTAAGGATTGAAGCTGTAAGCACCTTTGAGTACCTGATATACATCACTTAGATGAGAGAATGTACTGAGGGAACGAGTGTGCTGAAGCATGGGAACAGATTGCCCAGTGAAGTTGTAATGCCCCATCATTGGAAATGCTCAGGGTCAGGTTGGTTGGGCCTTTGAGCAATCTGATATAGTGAAAGATGTTCCTATCCATGGCAGAAGCATTGCACTACAGGATCTCTGGAGCTGTGCAAGTTCTGCAGCTCTCTGCCCAAGTGTGGAATTGAGCATGGTTTGGACTAGGTTGACAATAATATTAGAGCCTTATCTGATGGCACATGGTTGACAATGATATCAGAGCATTATCTGATGACAAAGAGGGGACAGATAAAAAAAAAAGGAGCATTAACACACTAAACAGAAACACAAACAAAAGACTGATTAAAATTGACCCCATCAGAACGAAATTTTGGAGGTCAGGAAGCCTGCATGGATGAGCAAGGAGCTCATGGACCAACTGAAAGCAAAGAGGAAAGCATATAAAGAGTGGAAGCAGAATTAGACTACATGGGAGGACTACAGAAAGACTGAGAGAGTAGCCAGGGATCAGGTGAGGAAGGCTAAAGCCCTGGCAGAATTAAAATTGGCAAAGGATATTAAGAGCAATAAGAAAAATTTCTATAGGAATGTAGGGGACAAAAGAAAGACCAGGGAAAGTGTAGGCCCCCTCTGGAAGGTTACTGGTGTACTGGTTACCCAGAACATGGAGAAAGCTGAGGTGCTCAATGACTTTTTTGCTTCAGTCTTCACCAAAAAAGCCTCGTCTCACACCCAAGTTGTGGAAGGAATGAGCAGGGACTGTGAGGATAAACCACCGCCCACTGTACTTGAAGAGCACACTTGTACTTGCTGCCCACTGGAGTGATGGGGGCATGACTGAGCTAGCTGTGCTGCAGGGACCAGTCTTAATAGTGACTGATGGGAGGGAACACATGAGGTACAATTACAACTAGATTACAAGAGGGGGAGAGACCGCAGAGACCCATGTGGTCGTAAGTGGGCTTTTGTCTTACCTGAGCTCCCCAGACTGACTGAACAACCAGTGGTGTTGAGCCTTTTGCTAGTCCCTGAACAAGGCATAAGTTTTAATGCTTCTTGGGACAGACATTCCATTTTTCCAAATGACTAACACACTGAGCTACAGGTGTAGTCTCTAAAAGGAGAGAGATAGAAGAAAGAAGATTGAAACAAGGGAAATCTGAATCCCTCAAATTATATCTGTTATCTTTCAGATGAGCAAAGATAATCCATTTGTTTAAGAGTCTGTAGAAGACAAACCCTTAGAGGAATAAACTTCAGTAAACAGACTTATGCAATAACTTTCTTTGGCCAAATGAAATTGATTCAGGTTATTAATAGTTGCATAATGAAAGTCTCACCGTTTTTTTTCAGAACTCATTGTATCCTATGCAATTATTAAAAAACCAGAATGAGTCTACATTGTATAGAATTCCAAAGCCACTAATTGAAAATGTGTTATGAAAAGGAATGCATGGCTGAGATATTTTATTCAGTCCAGTAACAGATTCAATGACATTCGCAGAAATAGCTCTCTATTATCTACATTGTATTACTTGGTAAATTTAGCAGAAAGAAGGGGATGGGAAAATATGAACACAAGAAATATGAAAATAATGAAACTTTAATGTAGCACAAAAAGTGTGACAGATGTAATACCACAAAGAGTCATTAAATACTTCCCAGTCCATCTCTTTTTATCTCTCTCATCCTGTCACTATCAATTATTCCTAATGTTTCTCCTTGTTCCTGCTAGACTTAAGGAAGCAAAATTAATTTATGGGTTTTGATCATTATCTCTCCATCTAACTGGCTACTGACATTTCAAGATGTTGAATCACGTGATGCAAGATCTCTTTTAGTGGAGGAAAAGTTAACTGGTTTATGAGATAAGCCACATGTCATTTTAGTATTTGCCTGTTTCTAGTGCTCACATCTTAAAAAAAAAATCAAAACAATAGCAATAGTTACAGCTTTAGGATAACTTCCTTATCTCCTATTTACTGCTTGGTTTTAGGTCCACAACATATTCCAGTAAAATTTATATTAGTCTTTTTAGCATGGATCAATGCAGATGAAAGAGTGCCCTGAGCAAAACTCATTTGTTCTTGTCAGCTGTGGATAACAAACTAATACACTTAAACCAAAATTACACTGAAATAGCCTGATTTTATTAGGTTTATTTAAAGTAATAAGTGCTGCTAAGTCTTTAAGACCTAATTTAAAGTTGCAATAGCCTACAAAGATGTACTGAATTCACCTAAAGCAATATTTTATATGGTAAACTGAAGCAGTCTAGCATATAGAATGAGGCCATTTTTTGTTTGTTTTGTTTTTCATAAAAATACACTGCTTATTCTGAAGTAAAAAAGCGCCAACATTTAATTATTACTTAATTTTACCCATACTTATTAGTTCAAAATATTTCTAATAAACATAACCCCATGAAAACATATACAGTCATCAGTAGAACATGAACACAGTCAGTTTCATTCTAGATGTCCAGGCTATTGCAAGCCAATTTATTTGAATATTTAGAGGAGTGCTTTTTATCTTGGGCCTACATAAGCACAAGATTAGTGTTAGTCTTATTCCTGAAATGGGAAGGAAGGGTTACTTTCTACAGCTTGGCGAGCTCAGTCGTGGATATAAGGGGCTTGTTTCTATTTCCATTTAAAATATACCCTTATGATAGCCATTAAAAACAGATTCGAGAGGGCAGTACAAAATAATGGAGAACACTTTGATATTTAATCTTTTTTTTTGAAATCTCATCATGCACAAGTAAATATTGCATACTACTTGCTTCACATTTAGAATGCACATAACAGTCTGTGGGGTAGGATTTTTTCATTTATTTATATAATTAGACTAAATTGGATTAGGTCTATATGAAGTAAATATAAAAATATGGGGATATATATATGGGAAACACAACTTTCATTAGTTAAAATTTCGATTCTGAAAACTACAAAAGTTCTTTGTACCTTATTCGTAGTACAAATTATATACATGTTTAAAAACTTTTACAGTGCAGAAGCTGCATGGTTATGAAGAATCAGATTGATTCATGGAACTTACTCTATTGGTAGATTTGAGATATGTAGGAAATCCATTATGCCTGTTGTATGTTTCAGTTTTCAGCTCAAAGATGAGGACTTCTCTATGTAAATCAAATTTATGGCGATGAGAGACAGAGTGACTATTTTCAACAGCAATTACACAGGACATTTTAGACTGCAGTAGCAAAAATTCTAATCATTACTGGCAGAATGACTCCAAAATACCACATACTGGTTTCATTGACATCATCATGAAAATTTTCTGATTTTGTTTTGCCAAGTTATATACTGGAACTTTCCTCAACTTCCCCAATCAGACTGCAACTCTGGGAACTATTATGATGGCTGAGTCAGCACTCAGCCTCCTGCCTGGTTATGAATTCCAACTGAGAAGTCTGGCACATAAAGGCTGTCACCTCTGAGTCTTGAACTGGACCTGTATCTCCAATTTAGAGACAAGGATGACTAGATTTAGAGACTGCATCAGAAAGTGTTGTCAGCAGACCCTTCGCCTTTACTCAGCAATGATAAAGCCATATCTGGTCTGTGGTTTCCAGTTCTGGGCTCCCTAGAGTAACACATATGGACATTTTGGAGCAAGTACAGTGAAGAGCTGTGAAAACAATTAAGGTATTAGAGATTTGTAATACAAGTAGATGGTGAGACAGCTATGGTTGTTTAGCCTTGAGAAGGTGCAGGAGAGGATATAATAAATATGAATGACCAATGGAAGCAGCAAAGCAAGTGCAGCTGATTCAGAATCACAGAACGTTAGGAGTTGGAAGGGACGTTGGAATCTAGTCCAACCCNGCCACCACTGAGAGGAGCCTGGATCCATCCTCCTGACACTCACCCTGAACATATTTATAAACACCCCTCAGTCTCCTCTTCCTCAAGCTCAACAGTCCTAGCTCCTTCAACCTTTCCTCATAAGGAAGGTGTTCCGCTCGCTTCATCATTTTGGTGCCCCTGCACTGACTCTTTCAAGGATTTCTATGTCCTTTTTGAAGTGAGGGGCCCAGAACTGGACACAGTGTTCCAGGTGTTGTTTCACCAGAGCAGAATAAAGGGGGAGAAGGGCCTCTCTTGACCAACTAGACACCTCCCTTCTAATACACCCCAGGATGCCATTGGCCTTCTCGGCCATGAGGGCATATTGCTGGCTCATGGTCATCCTGATGTTCACCAGGATCCCCAAGCCCCTCTGTAGTACTAGTTCCTGAGGTATGACTTCATATCCTGAATCCTATTCCATTCCACATCATCTCCCAGAAATGGAAAGAGGGAAGAGAAAAATAATTTGCACCCCAGAGTCTTTCACCAAACATCCCAATGTCCTGAAGTCTCCCTTCATTCCTTTCGGACTACAGGATGCAGCTTCCTTCCCCTTGCCTGGAAGATAAACAGTGGATAGTAATCTGTTGACCATGCAAGGCTAGGGAGTCTCTCAGCAATATCCCTGATTCATGCACCAGGAAGACTGCAGACCTCCCTATGATGAGGGTCAACTCAGCAAATTTGGCCTTCTGTTCCCTTAAGAAGCAAGTCTCCAACAACTATGATTCCTCTTCTTCCTTTTTGGGCAGGTTGTTCTATGGCCAGGAGAGCTATCTGCCTGCAGTGAGACCTCTGGTATTGTTTTCCTTCCGGCCACCTCATTATGAGGCTGACCACCTTCCAGTAGGGCCTCATATCTGTGTTTCTTCTCACTAGTACCTTGTAACAGAACAAGAGCAAAACAGGCAAAAACTTCAATAACAGAAACTTGATTTAAACTTAAAAAAATATTTCCTGCAAGGAAAGTGGATTAACCATTGAAAGAGTTGCCCAGAGAGGTTGTGGAGTCCCATTCATTGGCAATATTCAAAATCTGCCTCAACATGCCCCAGAGCAACCAGCTCTACTTGACCCCGATTTGGGTTTTAGTAGACAATCTCCAGAACTCAATCTCAGCAGTAGTATAATTCAGCGATGATTTCTGTGCAGAGGCCCTAAACCATGTACTCCAGCCTTTTTTGATACTGGGCATAACTATGTTTTCCTATTCAATATCATCATTTTCGCATTAATTCCTTTTCATATATACGAGTCTCCAAATCTGTGGATAATGTTATTTAAAAATAGAAGAGATCACTCCACCTGAGATTTTAACATTTAATATTTCAACAGGGATTAACTATTCTTGAACTATACAGAATGTAATTTAAGATTTCCTATAGAAGCCACTCTGTTCTTCAACTATGAAGAATAAAGCTGCATAGATTATGTCAGTATCTTATATGGACTCGTGGATGCTTAAAATCTGTGTTCTTGAGAAGTCCTTCTGAATTGAGGTGTGATAACTTATAGTAACATCCTTACAATTTGATTTTTAATTAGGCTATTATAATTCATAATATGCCATTCAATCTCATGTCCTGGACAAGAATTATGAAGTTAGACATCCTTTGGTTGATATCGGCAAGTAGTGTGGAACTCAGTTTGAGGTTACCACACAAACTTAGGCTGAAGTTATCATGCATAAATTCAGGGTGCTGTGGCTGACCAGAAACACAAAAAAGTAAATTTTAGTTGTATTTAAAAAGAAGCCATATCTTTGTTAAGCAATACTGGTATATGACAGAAGTAGAAATTTAGAGACAAACAGTAGGTACAGATGACCATATTCCAAAATATTTTTCAGGGGAAATATTTCAGAAAAGGTCTAACTCAGTTCAGTGAACTAAGCTGGCAGCTAGAACACAATAAACACACACTGGAAGCACACTCTTGTTTTATTTCATTTGAGAGAAGTCATGTCAGAGTGAACCGAGATTACTCTGTGACGTGAACCAAAGCTTTGAACATGGTAATGATTGGAGATTGGCTTCAGAAGCCTGCTGAAGTAAAATGCTAATGTAGACAGATGCTTACTGTTGTTTGAAATGGACTCTGTCCTATGTTGGCGCCCGAGCGGCTTTGTCTGAGATATACTTGGTGTGGGAGGTACGGCAGCAGTAACCAAGGTCAGTGAACGAGGGAAGTTGGTGATGTGGCAACTAAGTTGGGGAAGTTCCAAGAAAGGAGGATACCTGTCTGAATAGGGGTGTAGCTATAGAAGATATGGTAGCCAATCAGCTTAGCCTGTGATGCGTGTGTGGCGAGTGTACGGAAATGTTTTCCTATATAATGTCACAGAGTTTGCTAATAAAGTGGAATGATTCTGCATCATATTGATGTGTCTGGTCATTCTTGGCCCACATGGAACTAAAAGACCCCGGCAGTCCTACTGTGGTTGGTTGTCCCTGACTGGAGGCCAGATGTCCAAAGTTGCTCTATCACTCCCCCTTTCAGCTGCACAGTGTAGGCAAAATGCAACAAAAGGCTGGAGTTGAGACAAGAACAGGGAGAGATCACTCACCAATTACAGTCATGAAAATCTAGAAATCCCTGCATTCAATACAAACTGACAGCATACCTCAGATGGTAGTTTTGAATTAACCTTTAGTCTCATAAAAATGAGCCTGTTTTTGTATGCTGTTCTGAAACAGAATGTTTACAGATCTTAGTTCATCCATCATCAGATTAAGAGGACAGAGAATAACTTGCAGAACAGCTATAACTCAAAGGTGCATATCTTGGTCCCTGAACCAGTTTGGTATTTGTAGCATGGGCTTTCACTGTAGTAGAGTAACATTTAACAGGCTGTCAAGCACACTTGCAAGTGATAGGGAGAAGTTGCTGTGTAGGGACCTAAGGTATGTACCAAGTAAATTATTCCATTGTTAAGAACTCTATTTACTCCTGCATCCTCATTACTGTCAATATTTTTTTTTGCATTCTGAGGCCTTAAAATTCTGCACTTTGTTTGCGTGCTGACTTCTACTGAAAAGGGAAGAATTTTTTTGGCAGCTGTAGCAACATACTGTAGGAGAAAAATATGACAAAAGCCTGAAAGATACTTTAAAACTTCAGAGAATGTGAAACCCTTTTACACCACTGTTGTATGTGTGTATGTCAACCACTAAAGTAGTAAGAACTGCTTTTACTGAAATACTCTCAGCTCAGCAAATGCCCACCAAATCTAAAGGAGTCTGAGAGAGTCTGGACTGAACACTGTCCAAGTTTCCTCAAGATCCTTGCCTCTAATACAGTTTGCCACCCATGTGGCACAGTAGTCTGTATTGTGTACCATATGGTCTCCAGCTCTAATACAAGTTACCTGGTAGGATGCAAGTCTGTGACTGGAGCAGGTGCAACACTTGGAACAGCTCAAGACCAGAAAACATGCCAAATCATTGTTGTGGTTCAGCCCCAGGCAGAGACCACAAGCCATTTCCTCACACCTCTTTCTGAGTAGAGGAAACAGACCAAGCTCCCTGAGTTCAGATAAAGACAGTTTACTGATAAACACTTGGAGAGAGGAACAATAACAGACAAACCCAGTGATAACTCAAGAGTACTTTACCTACCAATCTAAAACTAAGACAACACTGACACCAAGACAGGAACCTCTGGACCCAACTCCTTGCCTCTGCCCCACCAGCCCCTTTTACAGGGGCTTGATTGATGTCAGGGGGTGTGGAAACAGCCCTGGCCAACTCAGCTCACCTGTGCTGGCTGCTTGGGAAAGTCAGTTCTGTCCTGGCCAGAATCAGCACAATATCCACTCTTTTTTCCACACCGTCTACATTGTGACCATCCATCTGCCACGGACTGATTTGTTACTCAACAACAATTTAACGGCTGTCCTCACCTAGAATTAAATCTCATTGAGGCACCACTGGACTTCCCCATCCTTTCACATTACCTACAAAGTGTGCCCTGGTCCCTGAGCAAAAGCAATCCCACAAATGGATTTGCCTTTGCCTGAAGCAGGGATAAAACATAAATATAAAAATAATAATTTTGCTTAGTCCACTCTACTTAAGTAGATAGCTTCCTACCTCTCTACTATGGAGCCTGCAGCATTTTTACTGTTTAAATACATCAATTTGAGAAAGACTGCAGAAATATGTACTCATTAATGAAAATTGTTCTGTAACTGTTATTCTGTACATATTACTGCTAAATGTATCTCAAATGTATTTATACTGTATTTATACTGCAACTATCCATATAACAAATATTCAACCTCCACCAAATACTCATCCCTGGACAGACCTTCTGTATCTGTCCTACTAAATCTCACTGCTGAACTATGAGTAATGTTTCTCCTCTGGTTTGCTATAATCTGGACTATCTAACATTGAAGAAGTCTCTCAGCAGGTATGATTTTTTTTCAGAATATAAAAATCTGATAAGAATATATTCAATGCTATTAACCATCTAAACCTGATTTGGAAAGGGTATTTATTTTAACTTAATTTAAAATAGAGTGTAATCTCTCTTAGAAGACAGAGACATATGCACAGGTGTATTCTGCTAAATTAAGAAAAATTTACCCACAGAAAGTGCTGTGAAAAACATTAAAATATATCCTCTCCAATATTTTTTTTGTTTTCTCTGCTGCAATACTTTTTCCACTAGCAAGTCTCACGTGTGTTATCCTCTACAGCACTCCAGAAACCACTTTATAGAATATGTGACAAATATTCCATTCAGTCTCATTTGAATAAATTCTAATCACTTTTGAAGTTGTCATGACCTCCTTTTGCAAACTGTTTGAGATCCACAGATAAAAAGTACTATGATTCTAGGTAGATATTACAATCTATTTTTCTATACTCTTGTCACTTATTTTCACCTATTTGTCACATCAAACAATGTTAACATTCCAGATTCGATAAATGTTCAAATATTATTTCTATCTTTATCAATGAATTTCACACTTTGTATTGTGGCAGCATTCTGGAGAATTTGGACAGTTTCAACAACAAATTACTTTTTGGCATTGTTTGCATATAACCCCATTGTATATATAAATTTATGTGGAGATAATTATTTTTAAAATTAATTCATTTTTAACAGCAGTTTCTTTTCAGTTACCTGACTGTAATGTTCTCCCAACAATAGCCTCTGTCTGAAAACTATGCACTTAATAGCGCAGTCTGTCCAGAGTAGGACTTGATAAAGAAATGAGAGTCCATATAGTATCACAAACATGTTCTGCCTGCATGTCAAAGAACAAAATGCAGATAGATGCAACACTAAGTGCAGGTGTATTATCTTTGACTCAGTATGGCACCAATTTCTAATTAAAGTTACCCCTCTCTTGATTGAAGCAGGCTAGTATCCTGCTGTTTTGGCAAATGAGCAAAACAAGCTTGTAATGATTGTGCACAATAACCCTTGTAAGTGTACCCTAAATGCATAATTGTTTTCTTTACATGTCCATGGAAGAGCAAGGAGCTGACTTCCCAGTTTTCAAGACAGAACACATGAGGTAGGGGAAATGGCTGTTATTAGCAGTACCAACTGATAACTGTGTATTTAGTAGCTAACTAACCAGAATGTAATTTGCCGACATTTTTTTCTGCACATGAGCTTTTAGTACATCATTCTCAGTTCTTTTATCATCCAAAAAAGAAATGATCTCTGAATTCCTAATGCTCTTCAGAGCATCTTTAGCCATATCCAACATGGGAGAAAGATGCAGCATTCTTCATAGCCTCCAGTTTTGGATCATGAGTGATACCCCTGGCTGCAGACAGGTCTCTGGGGCAAAATGTAGGGATGGCAAATCAGGTCAGGGCAGAAGCCTAGTGGGTCTGTGTGGTGGTTTCCTCATCTAAGATTCCTCATGCCCCATGTTGGGTGCCAAAAAGAACTGTGGTGATTTTATCCTGGCTGGAGGCCAGACTCCCACCAAAGTCGCTCTATCACTCCCCTCTTAGCTGGACAGGGGAGAAAGTACATGTTGAGAGGCTTTGGAGTTGAGATAAGGACAGAGAGAGATCATTCTTCAATGAGCATCACAGGCAAAACAGACTCAACACAGAAGAAAGGCAAGAAAACTCTTTAATTTATTACACTACACACATGGAGAAACCAGAGTCAGATAATAAGAAGTACAAACAGCTCTTAAAACCCCCCACCCTCCCACCCCTCCCTTCTTTCAGACGTCACTTTATTCATGATGTTTCTCCTCCCCANCACAGAGTCACAAGCCCACCCACCAAACCTGCTTCAGTGTGGGCCTCCGTCTCAATCTCTGTCTCTATCTGTCTCCACAGGCTGCAAGTGCTCTCAGGGGTTTGCTTGAACACAGGTCACAGCATCTTCCATATTCCTCCTCCTGCTCCACAGTGTCTCTCCATGGGCTGCAAGTGGGATCTCTTCATCCTCCATGGGCTGTGGGGGGACACCTACTTCACCATGGTATTCTCCACGAGCTACAGGGAATCTTCTCTCAGCGCCTCCTCCTCCCCCCTTCACTGACCTTGGTGTCCGCAAAGTTCCTTAGATCTCCTCACTCCCTTCTCTGGTGGCAAAATGCAGCTGTTTGCATTTTTCTCTCTCTAAAATGTGACTCACAGAGGTGCTATGACAGTCACTGACTGCCCCAGACTTGAAAACCCAGCTGGTATTTATTCTGTTGGACCTCAAAGAAGCTTCTAGCTGCTTCTTAAAGAAGCCAACCAGCAAAAACACCATACTCTGGTCTGGACAAAGTAGTGTGTCATTCTATCTTGTTATGAATATACGGGCAAAGTCTGACTCTCAGGCATGTGATGTAAAGCATTTTGCAGATACTACTCTCTTCTCCGGACTTTCTCATCCTGAGGAAATCTCATCACTGATTTAGTCTGTATCAGTGCCTGGAATTAACTGGTACATATATATGTAATGTGGATAATGGATCCAGGCTCTTCTCAGTGATGGCCAGTGATAGAACAAGGGGCAGTGGTTCCAAAGTGGAACATAGGAAGTTCCATCTTAATATACGAAGGAACCTTTTCACTGTGAGGGTGACAGATTACTGGAACAGGCTGCCTAGAGAGGTTGTGGAGTCTCCTCTGGAGACTGGACATGTTCCTATGTGATCTACTCTAGATGATCCTGCTCGGGCAGGGTGTTGGACTGAGTGATCTTTCGAGGTCTCTTCTAGCTCCTAATATTCTGTGATTCTGTGATAACCATAGCTTTAACACTATTATGTACCAAATCAGAGACAAAATTTGTTCGAAAATAAAGATCCTCCTAAAAATAGTTATACTACTTTTTTTCAGCTTATTAAGTGTGTACTTATGGGTACCTGTGAAGCACTGCATTGTAGTCTATAGATATTTCTATTTCAAGGTAACTATTTTATAGAGAAGTCTATGATGTTAACAATATTCTGCTTAAGAACTGAAAAAGAAGGGGCTCTTACTGTCAGGAATTGTGTATTCCAAAGTGTTTGCTACCACACTTCTGCTAGGTTAAATCTCTGTTACTAAAGAGCAGACCTTGTCTTAGGTCTTCACTGAATGATATGGAGGGGTCATTACTAAAGAGAACATCATTAGAAAAATGGATATTTCTATAATTGTTTGCAGAGTTGTCAACCACAAATAATAAAATATTTGGTCTTTATTCTGCATGTAGCACGCTGAGAGATCACCTATAATTTTCTCATGAAAAAATAATGGATCCTTTAATGAACCCTAAATGTAAGATTATCTGGTGGTTTTGCCTTACCTTAAAAACAAATCAGATATCTTGTCACTATTCTAAAATTTGTTGGGGAACAAATGTAAATGCTTGGCTAGTTCTGCCATGTGTTATTTAGTAGAGAAAATGAAATCTGTTTGTGGGAAATTACACTACAATTCAGAAAATAAAATCAGATGAGTCAATTCAACTGCCTAAAGTCTAAAAAATGCTGCAATAAATATAAATAACTACCCATAAATTAGTTTAAGCATTATCAATGTCATTTTCTATCTCACAGCCGAAGTATAAGATCTCTTTTTAAATACTATAATCATTTCTTACTGGAATTTCAAACCAGAAGTGATCTGAATTTTACTGTTTAGGACACAGTATTTTTTGTCAATACTATGATTCTGATCTTTCTTACAATAAGTAGTGTGCAACTTCCCACATGCCACATCTTGAACTTTCAGGCTCTTCTACACCTTTTCTACATACATCAAGGACATAGGTTGTAAAGGAGGAAAGTAAGCTGAATGACAGAGCCTTTACAAGTCCAAAGAGGGGTAATATGGTGATGAATAAATCTAAATTAGAAAATAAAAAAACAAAACCAATAACTGAGGAAATCATTTCTCTCCTTTGTTCACACAGAGCCCAGATGAATGTACAGTTCAGTCTGTTTAGTCAACAAATTACAAGGCCCTGTGGAGACTGACTTTAAAACTACGACAGGTAGTAAATAACAAGTGGGGAACAAGTAACTACATGAGCTAACAAACCATGCAAGCATTTGAGTAAATAGCTAAGCAAAATTCTTGCTTTAACTCAGAATATTTTAATATTCCCAGAAAGGGAAGTTCTGGGATAGCTGCCTTCTTGGAACAGTGAGGATACAAACCAATTTAATACTAATTGTCAGCTTGATAAACTTATGAAAGGAATTACACAAATATTTGTTTGTGATTGCTTTGAGATCTCCTTAGTGAACTAATGGACACCATCTACTCCTGCGTCTCCTGTGTATGCTTCCGGCTTCTAAAAGGTATCAGATTGACACCAAATTAAATGAGCCTTGGGTTTTGGTTTTTTTTTCTTGCAGCAGATAACTTCAGCCAAAAAACACTGACATTCTCACTTGACACTGTAAATTGAAATTATAAGAATGTAATGGTTATAGTGCACAATTTGTGGATAGGAAACTGAGACAGGACATAGCCTGGCACACACAGTAAATTAGACATCTTCGCCTGGTTCTACATAGCACAGTGGGACAGAGAAAGCAATTCCAGAAGAAGCAGAACCACATAGTGTGGGAAAGAGCCACTTTTGTGCTCCCAAAAGCAGTAAAGCCACAGAAGGTACTCACAGTCTTTGACCCTATTGGGAAAGGAAACAGTTCAGAGCTAGTGTCTAGCTTTTGCTACGAATTGTGTACGATGGACTGCGTCCATACAGCTAGATTCACTTATCCACCAGAACATGGTAGCTTGTCCAAACTCTGTTGAGAACACTCCCTCATCCGTGCAAAAGCTCAGACATGACTTGGCATTCATCTGGAAAAAAGCTAGCTGGAAAAATGACACTTTGCATGCTGCAAAGCTGGGTACAATTGCTTGGTCTTCTGTCCTAATATTTCTCAGCTTACTATTATAGATGTGGCCACAGAGACTAATTAAGCTAGGCACAGCACTCTATTGATATCTCTGTACTGCTGCCCTCTGAAGTTCCTATAAATTAAGCAAAACTTCATAACTCTTAAAATTCTCACAAACTTTCTGAATATATTAATTTTATTTTGAAACTCTAATTTTCAGAGCATAAAACACTTTTCCTACTGGGTAGTGTGGGGACAGTTTCTCATAATGAAATAAGCCCAAAGTTCTTTTATTTCTTTTATTGTTATCATCTCAGAATTTTATTTCTCATATCTTTGCTTCTTACCATGTGGAGAAAAAAACTATTACGCACAGAAAAGTGGCTGTAGTTTTATTCAGCTAGAATTTATTTCACAGAAACATTCACTGCTGCTTTTCTGGACTGTGGATATCCACAGCTGTGCAGTTATAGCAAAACAGCCTATGGGAGACTGCAAGAGAATGCTCATGGACTGTCTGCACTGTTAGGAAACAGAGTCTGGAGGCTGACAAGATTTCAGCTATTTTCCATCTGAACTGTGTTTCAGTAAGTGATGTGGATACCACCCTGACTTCTCCATCTAGACTACAGTGTATACATAAGCTCTTGAAGTTAAGACAAATGTTTTTCCAGTTTAATACATAGTTCACAGTTTGTTAGATATCAAAGTAAACTGAACTTGTGTAGATTTAGCCAGCTTTTCATCTGAGCTGCTAGAACCACCCCAGTGGCTGCAATTCCTATTGTGTAACCCCTGAGTAAAAGAAAAGTAGAGGCACAGTTCTCAGTCTCTTGTTCTCCTGTGCTTCATTTCAGTGATTTCACGATGTGACTTTGTAACATTGCTTCTTCTAAGACTCATGAAATTCTGCTGGTTTTGAATGATTGCCACAGCCACTTGCGTCATTATAATGTCTCTGTAAGATATATGCTGTTACTTAATCTTGCTTTGGAAAAGCCAGAGATCAACAGAAGAGCTCTGACAACATAAAAATATGATTTAGAGACAAATCACTTCATTTAACTTATGTTCTTTTGAATCTGAGTACCAACATGAGATTTTTCAACTGAAACAAGCAGAAAACAAATAATGATGCTTTTTTTTTTTCCTGAAGTTTATCAAGTAAGGTGAGTTTTGATTGGCAAAGCAGAACAGAAGCATGTCATTCTATGAATAACCTCTATTTTTTCAGTGAGTTGCTCTATCTCAAAATTTCATAATAGCTAATCCTGCTTTAGAAAGATGGGTATTTAATTATTTATATTCTATCTCACTGATCCTAATACAGAATTTTAGTTTACTCCAACTATAAACATGTAGACTATACGTATAACAAAAATATATATTTTTCTTGATAATTTAACACAGTTCAGACTAAGAAAGGATGGAATAGTTTTGCTTTGTGAGTTTATCACTTTAATAAAAATGTGTTCATCTTTATATTACATTAAATTAAATCAGTATTAAGACATCTTAAAATACTGATGTTTTCTCTCTTCTAACTTAACAAGAGTATTTTTACTTTTACTGATAAAGTGAAGAATTAATTTTCATCACTTCACAATGCATAGATACCAGAAAATGTGCAGCACTGCTTTACAATGACATAAAGTCTTCTCTGAGTCACTGTATGGCAAATCATCAAATGTCATACAGTAACTCCTTTTTGCTTCAGGGGATCATTGCTCACCCTTATAATTAAAGATAAAGCTGGTGTTTCTGGACTGGAATAGGAAAAGTTAAACTTATTCATGATAATTGACTGGAGTAGTGAAAGCTGGGATTCATTATAAACAGATAGTCCACGGCTTATTCATAAAATAAATCTGAAAAATATTCCTTGGCTACTGGAATTTATCTACATTTTCTACAGCCAAGTGTCAGGGCAGGAAAGACTGAAACTTCTTTATGAGTTACTGGGGAGGGTGTGGTGGTGTTGTAATATCCTTTAGCACAGCAGATCCACCAGATATTTTTTGTTAGCAAGCCTTGTGTACTACCAGAAGCCCAGCAAGCATGTTACCATCATAACTAAACTATTGAAGATCCTAGAGGGAATGGACACAAGGAGTGAGACTGCAGCCTACTTGAACTTAACTGAAAAAAAAGGGTTACAAGAGTAATGAGACGATACCACACACGTAAATTCAGTCTGCACCCAATCTGTTTTGGCTGACTGTCAATCCAGAGTCTGGATTGCTGACAGAAATATCAGTCCTTTCAAGTCTTGCAAACATCAACAAAACATATATTTTCCAGATTGCTTCTTTTCCTTTATTTCTCTTTGTATCTCTTTTGTTGAAGCAAGATAACAGCAGAACTTAAAAGGTGAGTTAAGTATCCTCCATTAAAAACTGTATGACAAATCAGAGAACTCTAATGGAGATGTCTTACACAAAGGCTTTTTACTTTCCAATAAATGGGGAATTGAAAGTAGGTTTTACACTGGAATTTATCATCCAAACCTCAATTTATTGAGAGTAATACACTAATACTGCTAAATTTAAAAGCAAGAAAGCAATTCAATTTCACTTGCCGGGAACAGCAGGCAATATTACTGTTATCTGTTGGAGAGAGCTCAAGGTATTCTCAACCTTTCAGTTTTCCTCCTATCTCCCCCAGATTTTAAACACAGTCTTGCTTGTAAAACTCCCCATTGCAAAAGTGGATTGAATTTTTCCTCACCTGCCCTTCTACTAAGATAGGTCAAGTTTGTTCTTTCTCTAATATGCTGTATTTAATTTCTTTGTTTCTGGGGATTTTTTTATAAACCACGAAAAACACTTCTTCCAATTAGTAGAGGCACAGGATGCAAACTCTATAAGCAATTAGACTCTAAGAACACCCTTCTGGGAGGCTCCTAGCTTTTACCAGAAGTACATTTAGTCTAAAAATAATGGGACTTCAAGATGGTTGACTAACTTATTTTACACTGTCTGTTTTATTTTCAAAATGCTTTATCCTGGTTTGGGATCATCTTTTCTGTAAATCATGGTCAATTTGTGCAAATAGGTGAATAGCAAGTAACATAAAATCTTTATAGGCACGGAAATTCATGTCCCAAATAGGAAAAGTATAGAATCAAGAAAACTCAGCTAGGACAGTAATAGTGACCACGAGAGGCTGTAGGCAATTAGAAGCTAAGGAGAAAAACATAATAATGAGATTCCATCTACTGTAATATAGGCGTTTTTACAGGAAAACTGAATGACAGCATTGCAGTCCTGGTTTAAAATTTACTTTCAAATACCCTGATGAATAAATATCAATTATCTTTTCAGGAGTAAGAAAAGCAATACAGCCACTATGGTGATGCTTAATTTCAAAAAGAAGAATTGCATTACAAATGAGAAAAACCTTAGAAGTGAGAAGAGGAAGCAAAAACTGCAAAACATTGGCAGACAACACATTAGACATTCAAAACAAATGTGCACCATTTACCAAAAGGCTTTTAGTAACATCACAAAGAAGGAATCCAGCATGGCTAAACACCACAGTAACAGAGGTTATTTAAAATTAGAAGGCACATTTCAAAAACTTGCAATTTTATTAAAAGAAAAATGAATGGAGAAGAGGAAAAAAATTAAGAACAAGCAAAAAAAACCCCAAACCCCTAATGTTTAGGCACAGAACCTTATAAGGTATAAACACCTGTATTAAATCTTTGTTTGAATTTCTATTTAATGAGGGAATTTTCTCCAGGGATGTCTTTGAAGAGATGGTCAAGCTACAAAAACATAGCTCAGAGAAGTCAAGACCACAACAGACATGTGAGATTATTCTTTCCATCCTAGTTTGCCAGCAAGCAAGGTAAAGCTTAGAGGCATCTGTATGACAAGCCTTTTTACAAAGGAATTTATCTCAAACTGGACTGACAGCATTAGTTATGACCAGTCTTTAGCATATATGGTTTGAGTTATTTTTCTTCATTTTTATACAAACATTCATTCCACCACCACTAACTGATATGAAATTTCCAGGGTGAGAAAACGCAAAATTAATTTCTAAATCTTTCATTTTTAAAAATATAAAATCTGAACAATTACTATTTTTTTTCTTTTTAGAGATGCTTTTCTAGCTTTTTCCTCACTAAATAATGTGTTGAATGTTGTCTTTATACTTGTTTGAGGAGAAAACCAGTTTGCCAGGGTTATAAAACAATGTGCCATCTTTAGGCCCTGTTTACCAGAGATACATTGAATCATATATAAGCCAATATTTCTTTGAAGCAAAGGACTGTCCAAAAATAAACTAAAGAAAGTGCAGTGAGCTGTTGTTTTACAAGGTTTGGGAATCATTTGCAGCTGCTGGTGTTGTGGCTCATCATAAATAATGAAGATCATTTAGAAACCAGACACAAAGTGCAGCTGATCACAGTCATGTTTCCTGAGGGTTGAATTGATCTCACCTGCTATTAGTCTTCTAAACATTAGGCATCATGTCTAAACTACCACTTTATTCTCTCTATACTCAGACATTTGTGCAGAGAATGATTCATCCTACCTTAATATGAATGAATTAGGAAGTACCCATTTTGCTTCAGAGCCAGGAGTTAATGCCGATGTCTATGCTTCTAACTTTTTGTTGTCGAAAATTAAGTTGGATAAATCTAGGTCTGACTGATTCATGAACACCTTTTTTTTTTCTTCCTCAGTACAAGAGGTACAGCTCTCTGAATTGAATAATGAATCAGAACTAAGTTCAACACACATTTTTTAGAAAAAGTTACACTATCTAAATCCTAGTATCTCCTAGTTTAGAGATAACAGGCCTTTAAAGCAATTGGGGGGACTGG
>VXBZ01011482.1:0-15647 GCA_013399135.1 Heliornis fulica | reverse complement strand
GGGGGAAGAAGGACAACAGCTTACCGAATATATTAGATTAGACTTGATATGCAACTGATTGAAATATTTTCACACTAGTTTAATGTAAAAGAAAAGATCAGGAAGAAAGTGCAATGGGTATAATCCTGTTTGTCTAGGTATATAATGTGCATGCATGTCTAAACAGATACAGCTATGATATCTTTAAAACTAGTGATGATAAAAAGTAAGCAACTGCCTTAATTCTCTGGATATTATTTAAAAGTTGTTCTATAGACTATTAAATATTAAATGTTTTGCTTTTCTGTATGAGAGGGTACATATCTGAAAAAGCTGTACTAACATTGTAAATTCATTCTGAAAATTGACATTTGCAATTACAATTTAAGTTTTTGGTTCCATTTATAAATGGGCAATTAGAACTATCCTTACTACGGAGGAGAAATAATGCTTCCCCTTAATTAAAGTAATTTTGTATATGCCATGACTTTTTCTTGCAATAATATTGTCTTCATGTAAAACCAACAGTTTTCTACACCAGTTCTACAGATGGGGCCAAAGCTTTCCCCTGAGCTAAGGTTAGCAATGTAATAATCATTCAACCTGACAGCTGAATCAACTTAAATGTGAAAGAACAGAAACATACTCTTGTTCATCTCTGCTGATATACTTATGTCAGAGCCAACACCAGTAAATTTGCTGTTCAAAAACCTCATCAGAATGACAAGTTCACTTTTTTTTTTCTTTAATATGTCACAAAAGCCTAGCAAGTGTGACAGAGGGGATGTAAAGGAATAAATAGATGTAAGTCATGTATTACACTGTGTATGAATTCAGAAGTAATGTGATAAAGAACCATGCAAAGACATGATTCAATTACAAGAATACAACTCCGACAAATATCTGGAAAGAATACTGCTATTTTCACACCTTTTAACCAATCAGTTCTAGTTTCACAAGGAAGTCTCAAGCGGACCTTAACTCCTCAACGCCTTAAATTTTTCTCGTCTAAAACTAAAATACACAGAGATTAGAGAAGTGACTTCTCTAATTATTCTCAAACTTATTAGTGCATTTGTATTTAAATTAATTCCAAGAAGTAGTGATGAAGACTTTGCAACTACCTGTTGTTAGTCTTTTTCTGGAAGATGTGGCAACTGTAGAATAAGAACCAACAAATCAAATAAAATCCTCCTCATATGTTCACATACACTTACTCTCTTAAACAGTTCATTTTACCAGGTTGTTCCCAACAAGGAGAGATTTACACCAGCAAGTAGGGATTTACAAAGAAAATTAAGTTCAGCCAAGAATTGTTGTTACTTGTAAGCAAGCTGCTTCTGAAAGACTGACTGATTTCACATTAGGCATCGCATTACCCTTGGCTAAAGTAGAGAGATTTCTCAAAGCTGCACGACAAGGAAATGCTGGTCAGCTTTTCCCCTGCAATTTCCAGGTTTTTGTGCCATTGGTTACAGCAATAAATAAGTTTGTAGTGGGCACAAATAAGCAGAAAAGCACAGGAGCAGAGGAGAAGTACCTGATATGTTTCGTAACTTATGTGGGTTTTATTAATATTCAGTAAGAAGATTTGGTGCCAAAAGGTCAATTCTTATTTTACCTAAACCTGTATTAACAAGTTATATTTTGGGGAAATTTTCTAAAAGTAACAATAATCAAGCAATTCTATAATTTTTTATTTTAGTGGGGACATTCTCTTAGCAGAAATCAGAGGTGGTGGAGGTCTGTATTTTCAGTAAGATGTAAAACATAAGTCTGTCAGGAATCATTTGAAGAGTTGGTTCAACTGTGGCCCATGAAAAGGAATTATGACTTTCTTTTCAGTACTGTTTCCTATATGAATTTTGTTCCACAAATAGTTTTTTCTTCTATTTAAGCAGTTATTTAAGGATTGTAATAGAAAAAGTGATTCTTCAGCATCTTATAATTGCTAAAAGTTATTTCAGTGATGACGAGAGGTTAATATCTGTTTCAATTATCCAATTATTAGACTCTACCATATATATCTTGAGATATATATGCTTGTAGTCAAAGACAATTTTCTCATCTCCATGCTTCTACTAAATATCTCTTTTGAATTTTGTTTACCTTTCTGTTTTTTCATGTTTGTTTAATTTTGATTTAGTTCAACAAAAGCTGCAACACAACAATATTGGCTGCAAATGATTAAGGAGTCTTTTAAAAGTAGTATATATTTCAGGGAAATGTTCCAAATCTACGTTCTTGCATTATAAAATAGGATTATGTAACACTTTCATTGCTTTTAAAATTAAGATTTCCCCATGTAAATAAAATCTACTAGATAAATATGTTGTTCAACAAAACAGATGGCACATAGCCCCTTTAAGGCATAGATCTTATAGATGAGATATTGATCCAAACACTTTGTTACTATTATTTTCTCCTAGTGGTGGCAAAGATGCCCCATTTCACCAGACAAAAATATGTCTGCAGTTGCACAACAGGGAAACAAAATAAGTTGAAGATGAGGACTTTGATTTATGAAAGTAAAAGAGTACAACAGACAGTTAAAATGAAACAGAAGATTACAAAAGGGAGGAAATAAAAGCTTAATGGGGAGCAGGTAAAGTGGATGACAGAACATCAGCTGAAAATAATCCTAGCTTGTCATACTGGGAGGTAGGGAATCAGTCTCAGCCAACTCAAATGCGTCTCTAACTACACAGTACTGATGATATATCCTTAAATTTAAATACCATGGAAGATGTCCAATGAAGACTGAAAAAAACTGTCTCGGATAAACAGGGTTTTCTTTTCTTTAGCCCAGTGACACTAAAAGTGCCAGCCAAGGCAGAGAGGAAAAAAGACAAAGTTAACCAAAATCTTAGAAAAATATGCCAATGAAGAACATTAAACATCTGGGGAGCATGTATCTTCCTGCTTTTCCTGTGTCCTGGACCATTCTAACTTCCTTGATCCTTTTAAANTTCCTTCCTTCCTTCCTTCTCTCTGCAGCATGGTTAATTTTTCAATTTGAAGTGGTATCAGTATAAAGCATGCCTCATTAGCTTGTAGGAGGTAGCTAGTCTTCATTAATTCAGTTCTCACTTCATTTGCTTTGCATATAGTCATAATTAGCTTCAGAATAACTTTGGTAGCTTTAGCAGATTTATAGCTTCAGTTATATTCTGTGTTTGGGTTTTTCCTCCTGTTTCAATGTGTTGTATGAGTTTCAAAAAAGCAAGAACAACATTTATTGCTTTAGGGAATAATTTAATGTTGAAAATTTCAGAGTGACAGTCTCTCTACATCCCTCTGTCTGCTCAGCTGCATAAACATTTAAAACACTGAACCTTACATAATCTCAGATTGTATTTTCTTACAAATGGGCAAGAATATCCTGCCTGTTAGATGGAGGTGGTGAGAGAAAAACAGTGCAGAGCTCTTTCAGCATATTAGTGAGAAAGACACGAAAATAAATAATATATTAAAATAGATAAGAAAATAGAATCAAAAGAAAGCTATAGATAAAAGAGTACATCTTATGTCCGTTCAGATGTGGGAACCTCTTCATCGATGGGATCTCCTGCCATACTTTGGGAAAATCCATTGGATGCTGTATGAAGTCAAAGTTCCCAGCACTTGAAGTGGGTGTGAGGTGTATCTGTACCACTCTTCTTGTTCTATATTCCTGAAGCAGCTATTTTAATATGCTGTTTGATGTTGAGCCTTCCCTACTGATGTCCAGTAAAAGCCCTGGACCATCTGTCCCCTTGCACACCCTTCCAGCCACTGTGCAGAGAGCCTATCTAGACAACAGTTACTACAGAATAGCTGTGACACTTTAAATTTGTGTCCTACCTTAATGATTTCCTTATGCAGCAAGACCCTTCTCACTGACATATTTGGCACATAGTCAGAGGCTGCTGCTTGCTGCAGAGCAGAAATGCCTGAAACCAATTTGAGAAACTTTAATTCCTGGGCCTGCAGAAGACGGAACCGCTCTTTCTCAATTTTCAGGGTGGTGATCTTGCTTTTATCATCCCAATTATCCACCACACAAATGGAGAGGTCTTAGGTGAATTATCTAAGTTTGCTCAAGACTAAGTCTGGTGTAGAACCTTTCTTCAATAAGCACTAAAATAGATCATGGCAAACCTGGCAGGATGTGGGGGACTAATTGCTAAAAGAATCTGTGTTCTAAGATGGGGAAAGTTTAGCAAAGGTTTTATTAATATTTGAAAAATATTTCTCCCTGCCTAACACATCAATACTGTCTCTGTCTCACAAGCCTTCTAGTTAGGACAGAGCAGGATGAGCCACAAGGCCATCAGAAAATGTTGTTAGCTGAATTTTCTCCGCCTCCCTTCTCATAATTACTTGCCATTTAGGAATTCAGTCAAAGACTTTAATAGTTTACTATGAAAAGACAAAGAATACTCAAACAGAACATAGGTTCAGCAGTAAAAGAGTGTCTCTGAGTTTTTGAGAGATGCAACAAATTGCTTTAAAAAAAAATACAAGCAATGCTGTGAAAGTTCCAACATCTGGAAAAGGATTTGTGTTGCGCGCTGCCATGAATAGTCTGTAATTATACTGAGCATCTTTACACCAAGAGACAGGGTTTATCAGCACCAGACACTGGGCTGCAATCAAAAGCACACAGTGAATTCTAGCTCCAAGAAGTTAAAGATGCATTGAAGAGTTGTAATGAAATGTTCAATTGGAAACATTTATCGGTGATTCTGTCCCAGTATGAGCAAAGTAATTGTCTGAAATCACTGGAAGCTGGTCTGTTGTCTATTCAAAGTCTAGACTGAAGAGCTGATTAAGCTTGCGTATAATTTTTTTAACAACTTAAGCTTTCTGACTTCAAACCAACAGGGATGCATACTGATGAGATGATTGAGATGGAACTTTGACTAAGTGTAAAGTGACCCCACCTGGAGTACTGAACCCAGTTCTGGGGCCCCAATGTAAGAAGTATATAGACCTGTTAAATTGAGTCCAGAGCAGGACCACAAAGATGATCCGAGGGCTGGAGCACCTCTCTTGTAAGGACAGGCTGAGAGAGTTGAGGTTGTTCAGCCTGGATAAGAGAAAGCTCTGGGGAGACCTTATAGCAGCCTTCCAGTACCTCAAGGGACTTATAAGAAAGCTGGAGCTGGACTATTTACTAGGACAAGTACTGGCAGGACAAGGGGTAATGGTCTTGAGCTGAATAAGGGTAGATTTAGATGAGATATTAGGAAGAAATTGAGTACTGTGTGGGTAGTGAGATGCTGGTACAGATTGCGCAGAGAAGTTATCAATTCCACCTCCCTGGCAGTGTTCAAGTCTAGGTTTCCTGTTCTTTTTCATAATCCAGCATGAAGCAGAGAAATTTCAGCAAGAAACTTGGACCCAGATCCCCACAGCCTCTCAAATCTTTTGTACTTGGGCTTTGTCAGCAGAAAGATTCCAACAACATCCTCGTGTATTTCGCAAAAGTATTGTCAAGAGTCCAAAATCATTACACTGCTTTTTGACACTCAAATATACAATTCCCTGATGGTCATATCCACTTTATGTGTCCCTGTTTTGTTGTTATAGAGATCTGTTACATGATGAAGTTATGTGTTATTGCAATTCATGTCAATTGAAAGCATCAATCTAAACACAGGTTCATCATATCTCCTTTTAAGATTAAAAAGTGGTCTCTTGTCATTAATAAAGAAGCTTTCACGTAAGAGGAAGATGGAGATAATATTTGGAATACCATCACCTGAGTATTTTCTCTTAACTGAGAAAAATCCAGCAATTTTTCTTTAATATCAAAAAGCTATGGATATATTGGAAGGGTGGTTAACCTCTATTGTTCATCCTGTAATGGAAAAAGGAGTGGAGTGATCATTGAGGATAATTTTCTAAAATTTGATTCAATTTCTGGATTTGTAAAACATGAAAGTAGGGTTACCTATGTTGTCACAAAGCTTTCGCTTCTGCCTAGCCAGCAAATGGAGGGGCCTCCTGGTGTGCAACTTTCTAGCTGTGACATGTACTTCAAGCTAAGTGAATTGAAACAGAAAATAGTCTACAGAGAGCCTGAAACAGGCTCTTGGGGAGTCATCTGTTGACCAGAAATTCTTCCTTTCTTTCTGTCCAGATGCAGCTGAACCCATCTTCTGGCTAGGCAGAACTAAGGTGTCCTGGCAGTGGGGCTTTTAACAGGTTTCTGTAGGTCTTATTTCAGCACCAAAGCCAGCTATCACTTTCTCCCAAAGCCTTGCAAGTGTTTCCTCTCCTACAAGGGCAGGCATAGTACAGCCTTTATAAAAGCACCATGAAAAGCTGAATGATAAATCAATGTTCTTTCAGACTGAAATTAAAACCTATGTCAATTGTAATGGCAGAAATATATGTTTTAAATTGGACTCAAATTGCTATCAGCAAAAAGACATTTGAAAGCATCATGAGAGGATGGAAGGTTCAAAAAAAAATAGCAGCTGCGAACATCAGTAATCCCTGGAGTCCTGCAGAGAACCAAAGAGCCTCTCCCATTGAATTTTGCCTGCAGAAAGCCACCACAGCCTGGAGTGGATGGATGTGTGGAAAGACATACTTTTAAATGAGCATTAGGACCTGAGTAGGTCAAAATATAAACGTGGAAAAAAAAAAGCTTGGTATTTAAAAGAATATGGAAGTCTACCAGTGCAACCAAATGCCATGTGAATTACAAAGCTGCAGGTCTTTACCCTGCCACAATTCAGTTCTACATGTGCTTAATCAGTCACCCTAGCAATAGGACAAAGTTGTGAACTACTTTGCTTGCTCACTGGAGTATGTTGTTGCCATTATTGTGTGATGACACAACAAATTCTATAGACAATTTTTTCTGCAAAAGCAATTTCTCTTTTTTCCCATTAAAAAACCTGCACAGTAATTAACTTCACAGCAGTTTCATTTGGCAAAGTAATACAGTACATAGAATAAAATATTCATTAATAATTGATTATGAAAATTGTAGTTAAACTATGTTCAGCTAATGTAATAGCCAACAGCTATAAGAATACAGAGGGCATATATCATCACAAGAAAAATATTTCGATCCAATAGTCTTTGGTAATGAAAACCTGTAGTAAAACTGCAATGGGCCTACTACAAAAAGTGACAATTGCTGGGGATAGAGAGTGCTTTGTACATATATTTGACCCCTTTATACAGAATACTTCTGAGAATGAGATTAATGACAATTTTTCTAAACTTTGGTAATGTATCTCTTCTAAAGATTTACAAGGGGCAGTCAATGAGTTCTTTTCAGGGAGTACATAAACTGCAGGGAAACAAAACTGCATAACGGATAACAATACCTGGTAGCAATACATTACCACATGTGGTGGAATGTAGAATGAAATCTCTAACAGCTATGCATTGAATCAAGGCTTTTATTTCCACATTAATGCTCTAGTCTTAGCTTTTTACATTGTTTTTTTTTAACAGTCACCTTAATTCCAGTCTGATATTCCTTAACATGAAGCAAAACGTAGTCTTACTTACCATTTCTGACTGTGATGTGCTGCATTCTCTTTCTCTCTCTTCTTTCTTTGCATGTTTGAAAATTTGCTAAGTATTTTTTCTGCCTGAGAGAGATCGAAACTCAGTGGAGCTCCTGTCTAATGCTTCAGCTTTCATATGTTAAGTGTCTGCAAAACCTTTTAGGCAGAAAAGAAAACAAAGGAATAGGAATATTTTTTCCCAAGCTGTTTTTTTTCACTCTGTAGCTCACCTTTCATAATTATTCTACCCATGCAGCCTGACTTACACTGGGAAATAAACCAGAAACAGAGAATTAATATGTCCTTTCCAAAAAGAGCTGTTAGAAACCAGCATACAAAAACTCCAGAATGCAGGAATATATTTGATAAGAATGATAAAAACACATTTTTAAGATTGACATCTTTTTTTCCCAAGTGATAAGATTTTCCAAGACAGGAATCTGAACTCAAGGTCAAGTTTTCTTTGAAGCTTCAATGTACTAGAAACTATGGTCCAGATTCTGAACTTTCAATGGATAGAATGGCCAAGATTCTGTCTGATCTTAATGATAGATTTAGGCGTCTATAGGCACCCTTGCTATCTAAACTCTCCCATGAAGATCACCAATAAAATCAAAATTTCCTGAAAAGATACTGATCTAATGTCCTGGATTTGGACACATGACAGCTAACCAGTCACAAGGGTAACATCAGTACAGCTGCCCGTGTACACAGATCCTTCCTGCCATGTCCAAAATTGCACAGACTGGCAATATTGTGCAAGGACTGTAAGAGAGACATGAAATTAGATACTGGCTTGTATGTCTGTTTTTGCATGAGGCAAATGCCTATCCAGGCTCCTTTGGCTGGGAGCAGAACCCAGCTACCAACACCACAGGGTGCCCAAGATGCCACAGAATACCTGAGACACTTGCACAGGATGAATGGACATGATGTAGGACTCACCAAAGATCTTCACCTTCTGTCAAGGCAGCTCGAGCCCAAGCAGTAAACCTCAGACAGTAAAGTAGCATCAGTTGCTATAACAAGGTAGCTGAATCCTACACTAGACCTCCACACAAAAGAAGTTTAGACTAGAGAGCTTGTAGACACCTAAACTTATGTTTCTTATTTTGAATTAAATAACACTGTTTCAGCCTGGAAAAAAGGAAACTAAGGGGAAACCTCATCATGGTCTGTGGCTTCCTGACAAAGGGGAGCAAAGTAGAAGGTGCCAATCTCCTCTCTTTAGTGAACAGTGATAGAACCCAAGGAAAGGGCATGAAACTGAGACAGAGGAGGTTTGGGCTGGACATTGGGAAGGGGTTCTTTACTGAAAGGGTGGTTGGGCACTGGAACAGGCTCCCCAGGGCAGTGGTCACAGCACCAAGCTTGACTGAGTTCATGAAGCATCCGGATGATGCACTCAGTCACATGTTCTGACTTGGCTGGTCCGATGTGGAGCCAGGATTTGGACTTGATGATCCTTATGGGTCCCTTCCAACTCTGGAGATTCTGTGATTCTGTGTTTCTATGGTAGATATCTGCATGTGAAACCAAACTTCCACAAGTTTCAAACAAGCTCAAAAGGTTCTCATTCTCACTATGCACTTGTTACCAGAGCACAAACTAAGCAACAAAAGTGTTCATACTGAATAAATTTAAAACCCAAATCCCAAACCCTTGCCTTCATGCCAAGTGTGTATCCTATCAAAGAGAATCATCTCTCTCCCCATCTGTGCATCTACTGCTTCTCAGCTAGAGATGTATCTTTTTTCTTTATTTTTTTACTGTGAAAAAAGCAGTGACGTTAATCTCATTAGATCAAAATGCTTTTATTTTTTGCTTCAAAAAATGCAAAAAAAAAAATTTCCACAATCATTCAGTAAATTATAGATTTTGTTTATGTAACCCAAACTTTTCACAACTGAATCTAAACGACAATGTCTGTTTAAATTCATCAGACATTTCCAGCTATAAGGGCAGAGAGCACATATAGGCATTTATAACTGTTCCATGGTACCATTGTAATCACATTTCTCACTTAGATTTTTGTAAATTTAAAGAGAAAAAACATAAAAAATTCACTAAAAGAAACCCCACATATATGTACTTGTTCTTCAGGGTTTCTAGTAATTCAAAATAAAGAACTTAAATAATTGCATTTTCTTATGTACACAGTGCAGTTATATTTTCAAATATAAATAAAAAGCCCTAAAGGTAAATGTTGTCTAGTTCAGAGACACTTTTAATACCAGAAGAACAGAAGCTCTTTAATGGTGCACACCATATGCAACTATTTTGGATAGTAAATGAGAGCTAAATTTCCTACTCAGAACATTGGATTGATGTAGATAACCCAAATTATCATTACACTATTAACCAGAATCCTTATTCTCAGAAACTACCTACAGTCTTTTAAAGGCTAAAAGCAGCCAGGACATCTGTCCCTTTCAAAAGAAAATTTGAGTGTCTGAATAATAATAGAATGGAGGAATAAATTCAATTTTTAATATATACATCATATGTTCTAAATTGTAATTTTCATATGATAATTCCCAGAGAAAATGAAAAAAAAAAAACAACCCACAACCTTTTTTTTGGAGGAAATATTAAAAAGCTGAGAAGACCAGGAACTAGGCAGTCAGCTGTATCTTGATGCTTTTATAGCTCACTACAAAAAGTTGCTGTTACATCGGTTAATAATTCCCAGAGATATTTAGTTGATCTTCCTAACATCACCTAATCCCAGTATAACAGTACAAATCAACAGCAGATCAATGAAGAGACGAGGCAATGGAAAGCATTAGGTTTCTAAGCAGTAACGAGCACTTGCATTCCATCCAGCCGAATGCAGAGCTTTCAGAAGTGTGCTTCACCCCACTCATAGGGCAAGTAGAATTATTTTGCCCTAAAAAGAAAAGCAGAGTGGATTTACCCCTGAGTTCATTTCAACAGCTCTGTCTACTGACAGCCAACATAGGAATTAGCAGGGCAAGGCTAAGACACAAACACAGATAGTTCACACCAGCAAGTCTGCTGGAAATTAGCAACTGGACATCACAGGAGAATTTCCAAGTGCAGAGATGAGATCATAATTCATGCTTAGATTTGTTGAGGATGCAATGAAACTTCTAATGGAATAACACCCAAAAAAAAGCAGACTGAGATTTATTTCTTTGTTGATGTGTTGCCTGCCTGGCCTTCTTGTTCATACCCAAAACCAACTACCATGGTAGTTGCATTAAAAGAAAAAGATCTAATGGATTATTAATGAAAAGAGAACAGGATAAAAGCCCATTGCATAGCCAAGGCAGACCACCTGTTTAGCAGCAGGAGGTGATTCTAAGTGCAAATATAACATTTATTTAGTCTTATATAAAGACAGCTTTCACTTTTTTTCAAACTCTCAAAATGAGATCATTTACCATTTAAACAAGAGAGCTGATCAAGACAATCCCAATTTCAAAATGTGTTGGACTAGCAAAGACCTGATTTTCAATTCAATGCTGCCAAGTACACAAGGATTTTTTGTAGCATTCCAAAAGTTTCTGTGATACTTTATACACAGATTTATTTTTTTTAAGATTTTTAAACTTCCAGTCTCAAATGCGGAAGTTTATCTGTGAACTTCATATGAAAGAAAATCATGTTTATAATTAATGTGAGTGTTTTTGGATTTGGTGTTTCCAGGTATTCCTGGAAACACCAAATCCAAAAACACTCACCTACCTAGGTCACCTACCTAGGAGGTTATATACACCTCTAGGTTCCTTTCTCTGTGCTTTCCAGTAGCAACAGTTTAAATCTCTTCAAATAAATAAATAAACAATAAGAAATATTAATATTTATCTCCATGTAATTCATTATGATTTCATATTGAAAGCATCATTGCTGACACTTTAACTTGTGCACATTCTCTTAGTTTATATTTATATTTGTATATATATATGTTATTATCTTGCCAGAAAAAAAAAAAAAAACCCACAGTTGGCTTTCAGCTGTTTGACTCCTGAAAAAGTATTTCCATATTTTTCAAGTTCATGATATGGTTTTTTTGCATATTTTCCCTCCCAGTTTGATTTTATTGAGAACTAGGGAATAGAACATGCAATACTAAGCTCCTTTCCAGCTTTTTCAATCTCTAAAAAGAAGGGCTACTCAGCATAGTACATAAGCTCTTTCTATTCTGAATGCTAACTCCAAGCAAAAGATGATGAGGTTTTAGCTTATCAAATGACATTCAAAAATAGTTCAGTATACAAATAACCTATTACCGTGTATCTACATCATTGGAAAGTCTCTATGCTATGTGGATGGAGAGACTTAAACTAAATGAGCTATAGCTAACATCTTCAATGCCAAGAGATTAATCATCGTTCAAAGTTATTTGATTTTCAGATCACCCATGGACCTCTGTGTATACCCAAGCGTGCCGCAGAGAAACTAAAGAAACCCACTCTGCAAGGAAATGAACCATCACGTGCACAAACATAATGCCTGTTTCTGTTCTATTAATAATGCCCCACTTGATGCTCTTGAGACCAGATTTGTTCATTGGTGAAATACAAGTCAGAATAACAGCAACAATTCTGGATTGCTCACCACCTGTATGCAAACACACAGAAGTCAATCATCAGAGATATTTACTGTGACACAGAATATTCCCTCAGCTGAACAGATCCAGATGGTGGTTTAATGCTCCATGCCAGATCTGCTCTTCCCATGTAAACCATTTCTTACTGCAGGTTGCAGTGCTTGTATGCTTTTGAGGCAGAAGATGCTACCCAGACCTGTCTAGAAATAGACGTATTTTGGGCAGACATTGTTCAGTCAAGCCATAAGCATTTGACAGAAACATAGTTCAGAGCAATTTGAGTTTCTCTTTGGAGGTGGACAGCACCTCCAAATGGATCTTCTTGATCTATTTTGCTCCCCCAGTTCTACTATTTGTAGAGCTGATTACATCCCCAGCCTGATGTCTATAGGTATCTCAGCATATGTGATACATCAGTCCTTTAAAAGGATCTAAGTATCGTCCTTCTCAGAAGTGGGTCTTTCAGAAAGAAGGGAAGGGCGGTGTCACTGAGGCTCTACTTGGTGGCAAGGTGAACAGATTCAACACTGAGCTCACACTGGAAACAAGTTCCTGCTTACACCGTAGTCAATGCCACTTAATGGAGAAGTGAGCAACTAGGTGAGACCTTGCTAGAGCAGTCCAGAAAAATGGTGCAAGCCAAAACAAGTAGGCATGCACCATTCCATCGTCCATGTGCTGGTGTGAGATTGGCCTAAGGTCTGAGCACCTTCTAAAACACATAGGTCTGCCCAGACCTGGAGTTGTCGTGAAAAGGACAGAATCATTTCCAGCAGAGTATTTAAGTAGCCCTAATACTGTTTCTGTAACAAACAAGATTGCACTTACCCACACACTTCACATTTGCATTTTGGGGCATTCACAGGTGAGCAGGTGCCAGAAACAGTTGCTGCTGCTAATTATAAAGCTTCCAGACATAGATTTGAGTTCGTGAGGATATTTTTTGACATCTCAAGGAAAGCCTGGTGTGGTAGTTTAACTTTGGGTGGATTCTAGGTGTCCACCAAGGTTTTCTATCACTTGCCTCCCCAGCAGAATATGAACGGAAGAAAAATAAGACGGAAAAACAACTCTGAATTCATGGATCAAGAAAGAGGCATTTTAATACAGCAAAAGCAAAAGGAAGCACATGGAAGCAAAGCAAAATCAAAAGATTATTCTCTACTTCCCATTCCCTACTACATTTCTCAACATGCGATTAAGATATTTTTAATAATACATTCCAAAGGTTAACTGAAATCCGTGTAAGTCCACATATTAACCAGGAATGCATCATCAGAATTGGTGGTTGGTTATCAACATCTGCAGTCTACCTGAAACTCTGTGCTCTGAGCTTCCAGTCACCTCAGTGCCACACAGATAGGAAAAAGTATAATATGCCACTGCTGAAGATGTGATCAATCTGTTTTTAAAATCCTCAGAGGCATATTTGCCTGATTTATCCCAGATGGACACAAAGTCTGTTTTATGTAGCTCATAAAGAATTTGGCCTTTTGAGGAAACAGAAGGTCTAAATTTGCTACACAATATTATCTTACCAAAGATCCACAGAAATTCAGTAAACAGTGGCATTTTTTCCATGTGTTTTGTCTTATTATGGCTCTGCTATCACATTCATCAATCATATGTCCTAACTATCATGGTGAAGTTTCTCACAGGCACACATTTTCTGCCTTTAATTTTAGACTTGTAGCTGCACTTGTTTCAAAACTTCTTTTACCATTGAATTACATCATTTTAATTTTCTGTGTTTGTAAAATATATATATCATGGGGGCAAATTTTCAGTCCTATTAGGATTTCAGTAGTCTCATATATTTTATGTCAGACAACAACTTCTATTCTTGTAATGATGAACAGAACGTAATAGAGGAATCACTGGATTAAAAATTTTGATGAGATCACATCAGAGTAAATTTTTGATGAATGTACCATCTGCATCTACTCAGTAATTTGTGAGACTCCAGAACTTGAGATCATCTCATCCTCCTCTTGAATTTTGTGATGTTTCACTTCTGCATCTCTCCTTCTCTTCTATCTTTGTTAATAGTTTTCATTTAAGTCCAGATTTCCTTGTAAGACAGAAAATGTGGAGCAGATTTCAAGATACCTCCTTTCAGATGAGTCTTTCATCTAGGCTACTTGCATTCAGCATCACTCTACACTTTTCTAGATAAGCATTACTAGTATTTTTGCACCCAATATATATCATGTTTCAGGTTTATGTGCTCTCAGAAGCCATACAAATGATCTGCTGACTAGGCCCTTACAGACTTTGTCTGCCCATTCCAGGAATCAGACTGTCTGTACTAACAGCATGAAAACAATAATGACAGCAACATCACTAAAACAGTTTGGGGAAAAACAAAGGAGTGCAATTTCACAAAAACTTTCCTCTCCAGCACTCCAAGTTTTTACTCTCCCATATTGAGTCTAATATAATTTTATTCTTCCATCTGTCTGCATATACTGTATGTGAAGCTGGAGAGAACGTACAGCAAGTCAATGCTGTAGAACTACAGACGCATCTGTTGGTGAGAGACCACTCATATTTTCACTACTATAAGGCTTCCAAAGAAGTGGGTTTCTTCCTTTGTCATGCTTCAAGAGACCTTATTGATGATGGGGTGGTATTCTGAAATCCTAGCACCAAAAATATGGTTTATTCTGCCTCAGAAGACAAGAAACCTGAAAAGGCTATTTGAAAGACATGAAGATTTCAAGGTCTGGTACTATTTCGTATTATCAGCAAGGTTAAGATAAACATTTCTTTTGTTAATTCCTTACCTCAGTAAAAACAGTGCCTTATAATTTGGGGGGATGGGGAGATAGGAGGTGAGGGGACAAGGGTAGGGGTGTGGAGTTGACACAAAAAAGACAAAACATGACCCAGCTCATTTAACAATAAAAGCACAATATATGGAAGTGACTCCTATATTGAACGTGTTTGTCCATCACTGTTCATTCAATAAGGTTTGATTCATTTTCCTGGCTATAAATGGGACTTATTACTCCTCTGTTATGCACAAATGTTATAATTTGGAGGATAACATATTGCAAACCTCAGTATCTCTGTGTTCCCTTGGAGACATACCAGGCAAACTAATGATTTTCATTTCAGACTCTTATTTCGCTCTGCACTTTTCATTGCTATGAGGGCTTTGTGGTGATCACAAAATGCTTACCCAAGCAAAATAAAACTAAAATTCATCTAAGGTACCCAGATGTCTACTACACTACCCTTGGAAAATGTGTGCTATTCTTTTCAGTATTTTGTTGGTTTCATGAGATGTGAATGTATAACCTTTTTTTTCCCCCTTTTTGTTTTTTTTTTACTTTCATCCCAATGCACATTATCAATAGTGGCACAAAAGTAGCATATTTTCAGGTCCAGAAGCAAAACATTACTATTTCATTGACTAACCATAGCTTAATGTCCATTTTTAAGCCAAAATCTATAGTACAGTATCCCGTAAAGCAAAATTTGTGATGTGTTTTATTACACATACCTGCCAATTGTATTTCATTTCAAACTGGGAATTAGTATGATTCCTAATTGTGCTGGTTTAGAGGTAA
>VXBZ01011481.1:392303-501159 GCA_013399135.1 Heliornis fulica | reverse complement strand
CAAGACAATCTCCGACCACCACATTGCCCACCAGGCCTTCTCTGTTGGTGAAGAGCAGGTCCAGCAGAGCACTTCTCCTGGTTGGCTCACTTACCAGCTGCATCAGGAAGTTATCCTCCACGCACTCCAGGAACCTCCTTGACTGCTTTCTCTCTGCCATGTTGTATTTCCAGCAGATATCTGGTAAGTTGAATTCTCCCACAAGGACAAGGGCTAGAGACTGTGACACTGCAGTCAACTGTTTCTAAAATGATGGTGAGGTGCTTTCCATATTTTTGATACAGTATAGCTGATGGGAAATTCAGTACTTTCACTGTGCTCTCACCAAGCAAAAGCAACCCTGGAGTCACATTCAGGATGGCATGTTGGACAAACCATACATCAAGCCTGGGCTCTGCCACACGCTTGTTGCAGCATCTGTTTAACTTTCTTTTTTAAGTGAATTTTTTTCAGTCCTCCAGGCATGCATCCAACCTTATATTCAAAGCAAAAGCATTTTTTGATTTTGTGGTGAGTGTAAAAGGTTCTGTAAAAGCTATGGAACTGTGGCAGTACCAGGGAAGTTCCCCAGTTTTGCTTGTTTGTGGTCCTTTAGGAATGCCAACTGCTCCTTATGCTTCCATTGACTCTCATAGGAAGGCTATTTAAACAATAATAGTCTCTTGTTTCAGTCCTCAAAACACAAACTTATTTTCACTGGAATACATGTGACTGGTGATTACATTTCATATTGTATACACCACAAGAAACTGCCCTCCACTGATATGCTTTACTTCTTCTGCATATAACTTGTTTTTTGGGGTTTTTTTAGAAACTAAAGCTCACAAAGAGAGATCAGGCAAGGTGCGGTGCTGTATGTGAGGAAGCAATAGCAATGGATGGGGATAAGGAGGTGGAAACATTTATTTCTTCTACTCATATTCATCATTCTACTTATTCTGCTTGAGTGTAGGAAGGCTCTTCAAAGGGACCTGCACAGGCTGGACTGATGGGCTGGGACCACCAGCATGAGGTTCAATAACCAAGTGCAGAGTTCTGCACTTGGGACATAACAAGTGCAACAGGCTTGGGGAAGAGTGGCTGGACAGTTGCCAGGTGGAAAAGGACCTGGGTGTGTTGGTTGACTGCCAACTGAATATGAGTCAGCAGTGTGACCAGGTGGCCAAGAAGGCAAATGGCATCCTGGCTTGTATTAGAAACAGTGTGTCCCGGAGGTCTAGGGAGATGATTGCTCCCCTGTGCTTGGCATTGGTGAGGCTGCACCTCAAGTACTTCATTCAGTTCTGGGCCCCTCACTATAAGAAGGACATTGAGATCCTGGAGCTGATCCAGAGGAGGGAAAGCAGGCTGGTGAAGGGTCTGGAGAACAAACCTTGTGAGGAGCAGCTAAGGGAGCTGGGGTTATTTAGTCTGGAAAAGAGGACACTGAGGGGAGACCTTATCGCTACCTGATATTTTTCTGAAAGGAGGTTGTAGAGAGGTGGGTGATGGTCTCTTCAGCCAAGTAACAGGTGACAGGACAAGGGGAAATGGCCTTAAACTGCACCAGGGCAGGTTCAGATTAGATGTTAGGAAGAAATTCCTCACCAAAAGAATTATATGGATGTGGAACAGGGAGGTGATTGAGTCACCATCCCTGAATGTATTTAAACGACGGGTAGATGAGGTGCTTAGGGGTATGGTTTAATCAAAGTGGAGATTGGCCTTTCTTCCGTGTCATACAAAACACAGATTAGAGAGGCTGACCCAGAAATTTCTGAATCAAGTATTCATTTCTTTTTGATATGGTGCATGTGCAACTGAAAGATATGCTAAAGATATCTACTATTGACTAAAATATGTCAAATATTAAATTAAATTATTCTGGCATTAAGTGTATGTTCCCTATTCCTGATGTGAAGGTAACACTAGTTTCCACCATTAGTTTTTATACCTTCTAGTATTGTAGTACTATATACTCTTCACATAAATGCACATCACTGAGTAATGCAGATTTCTCTATAAAATTGGTTCATTCATGTTTCCTGCCTGTGGAAAGCAAGCTGTCTTCACATATTTTACATGAGACGTTTTGATACTTTCTGCAGACCTTTAACAAAGATATTCATTACATTCAAACTAGTCACAGAGCCAAACACAGACTATTACAAAGCTCCCTTATTGATGATTACTTTTTGTGAGATGTCCAGTCAGTATAATTTGTCTAAATATGATTTTCTTCATGTTAATACTCAATGGAAGTCTGTGTTGTACTAATGAAAATTTCTTACTAGAGCCTGTTAGTTCAAAGCAGTTGTCTAGTAACCAAACTCATAATCTCATAAACATATATTTAAAAGCTAATTATAACAGAACCATAAGGAATCCTAATACTCATGCAACATGTTTCTGTAAGGTATTCATCAATTTTATGAGCAAGCTCATGAAAAACACTGAATCCTTTTGATTCCTGGGGATACACAGATGACTTTAAGCTGGGGGGTGGTGTAGATCTGCTTGAGGGTAGAGAAGTTCTGCAGAGGGACCTGGTGGGAGGAATGGAGGTGGTATCATCATCCCTGGAGCTGTTAAAAAAATGGGTAGATGTAGCACTTTGGGAGATAGTCTAGAGGTTACAGTAGTGTAGTGCTGGTGGTTGGAATTCATTAACTTGAAGGTCTTTTCCAGCCATAATTATTCTATGATCTCTGATCAGAAGCATTCGGAAAGGGTGCTCATCTGCTTTTGCTAGCATAAGTGTTTGCTTGCAATGGTAAGACTAAATAGTGTACATGCATTCCATGCCAAATGACAAAGGTCTACACGTTTTTTTACTTTTAATGAAAATCTTGTGAATAAATCTAACATGCCATCAGGCATTCCTGAATGGATCAGAATAAGCCTATACAGTGTGAAATATTTCTGCATCATACAGTACTGAAGAAATGGAGGAGAGAAGGTTTGAAATCTACTTGAAGGTAAAAGGGATTTCAGCGCTGTGTTTTGCTGAACTTTGGTTTTAGCTACATTTTGAATGACATTGCACTTCAAAATTTGTGAGTTCCTTTTATACTTGTACCCCTTTATGTCATATAGGAAACTGATAAAACTTGACACAATGACTTTCATCCCCTTATGAAAACTGACATCTTTTAATTCAGAAAAACAAAAACATTGCAGAGTGCTGACAAAAATAAGATAAAAAAAAAGAAAAGAAATAGATTCACATCACTACCCACTCCAAATAATCTATGTTTGCCAGCTGAAACATTTCAGATATGAGTTTGTAACAAGTCATACACCTGTCAAAATCCTGTTTTGAAGCATTTATAGTTAATCTGACTATACTAATGCAGTATTAAATGTAACTAGATGGGTCAGTAGAATCTGGAAAGCTACACTCTCCAAATTGAGAAATTCATTCTTTCCAGGAGATGTGAGTCATTCATTGAAAGTACAGAACAGCAAACCTGTGAGTTTCTAAGGGGATGACATCTTCTACCACTGGGAGACAGCAGCACTTGCAAATCCCCCAACTTTTCAGAACATTGCTATTAGCTGATTTAATTGAGAGTCAAAATATGTCAGAAGCAAAAAAACATCCATGGAGAAAAGAGAGGAGAAAGAATGTCCTACAAAGAGCAATGACAAATATATAGTTAGAGCCTTAAGTTCTACAAGAGGGACAGAAATTAAAAGATCCTTCCTTTTTCCTTCCACATAGCACACAGCACATCACCCCAGGTTTCTTGTTCCACACAGGTACAGTAAGTTTGCAAATGTGTTCATGCACCACCCTGTTCTACAAGTTCTAAAGGCACTGATAAAGTAAGTCTCCTTTATGTGACAGTTTCAGGAGGATAGCCACAAACTCAGATCTCTGAGCAGTGCATGGGGAATTATGAACCCTGTCTATGCTAGTAAATCAAACAAGATGAGGCAAATTGTCCTGCCCTAATGACAGCTGCCTCAGCAGGGTTGTAGCCATACAGCCACAATCTCTTAACTTTCCTCTGAAAAACTGTAGACAGACAAATGGTCCCCACTGCTGTTAAATTCCAAGTGGTTTTCAAAATTGCCCGCTTCAGACCTGTGCCAGGGTTTATGCTGACCATGCCACTGTAAGGAAAGTTTGGGGCCATTACTGAGCCATAAGCCCCATCCTGTTTAGATTACCAGAGCAGGTATGACGTAGGACCGTAGGATACTTTGAGTCCACTTGGGAAAACCCTGAACCAAATTTTAAACCAAGGTGTCGCACTATTAAAGTGAAAATAAACATATAAATGATGAGGCTACTTGTGAGGGAAGAGGAGAGATTTGTACACATCACTTAGTCTGGCTGTTAGAACCACTAGCTAAGATCAATAAAATCTATTCTCTTATTACATCTGTGGCTAGCCTTACATCTTCCCTTTCCAGAGGGAAAAAAATATGCCATCTGTTATACTACATCTCAGCTCTCTACCAGTCCCTAGGCTGGTTTTCTTTGCCTTGTCGATCCCTGAAGAGGGACGGTTGCAGACTTTGGTCACTCTAGTCCTCTAATCAGCACTTTCCCACAATGTTGTTTGGGACTGTGGCTCCTCTGCTGCCATTTCTTCCTGTCTGCTTCTGAAGGAAGCTCAGGATGTTTATTATTTTTTTTTTTTTCTACAAGCTGGCACTCACCAAGTCACAGCCTTCAAGAAAATATGCATATCTTCACTGGAGATGCCAACTGTGGTGCTCTATCATGATGCTCAAAGACGTTGTCTTGTGGCTAGGAAGGCATTGAAGCCATGTAATCCTTTATCATAGTATGCATTTTACACTTGGTGTCTTGATTTGTTTGCACCACTTCAGACATGCCCTGTTTCCAGCATGGCACGCTACATACTGAGGCAGTCTAACTTTTGGTCACTACTGCTGGCCCTTTCCTTTCTCTAATACTTCTTTTGGCACTTGCCTGATCATGATATCTAAGTCAAATTATTAACCTTGCAAGGTATCATCTCTTCTTTCTTCTTTATTAGATTAGTTTTCTAATCAGATGAGTGCCAGGTCAGGCACCACAGCGGTGGTAGGAGCACAGATTAGCAAAGAGGTGGGAAGGGAAGGAATGTTAAGGAGGATGGGAGGTGAGAAACAGGAGCGGAATCTCCTCCTTTTTGTTGAGGGGGATTGTTAATTCGGTTCAAAGGAGGACTGTTATTCCTTGCCTATTAGGTTATCCTGCATTTCTAAGGATTCTTTTGAAAATTTCAACACATTTTTTTCATAATACTGAAAGAATTTTAGTGTCTGAGATTTTAAATTATATGCCTAAATGACATATTTTTTCAGAATATTTAATCTGGTGGAAACCTAATTGTCACCCTTTACCTGTCATTATCATAGCAGGGATGTCATATTTAACAAATATAGTTCTTAACAAGATTACATGTCTGGAAGTAATTTTTGTGGTGCTTCTTGATGCTGAGAATAAGAAGCTAAAAATAGAATAAATTTTTTACTCCAGTGTATGCAAAGAAATGTGTGTCAGTCCTGGACAGGAGAAACACAGTTTCATTAAACTTACCTACCTGCTTTTCNAGCGCTCTGCTCCACGAGCAAGCCCATGTTCTCTGCAGGGCCAAGCTACAGCCTCAGAGCAGTCGTGTGATGTTGTCTTGCTTTCCTCTCTTCCTTCCTTCCTTCCTTCCTTCCTTCCTTCCTTCCTTCCTTCCTTCCTTCCTTCCTTTTCCATTACTATCAGAGAAAGTACCCAGGATATCTTTGCTGTAGTGGCTTTTCTTGCACCAATTTGGCTGCTGTGTGAAAATAAAATGATATGAGCCCTACGGCACCTCCAATCTAACATTCAAATGTTTGAAAGGGTTGCCTGATGCAGAAGTTATCCAGTCATCTTTCTGGAGACACTGGCTGCTGCCATGACCATTATCTCTTCAGCCCTGTCAAAACTCCCTGTGAAGTGTACATACTGTAGGTACATCACCAAAAGATCAAAGTTTCAAGAGAGAATACTTTAGAGCCTCCAAAAGAACCGCCCAGCCCACCCCCACAGAGTGTCACTGCCCCCATTCCCTTGCAACAAAAAAACCTTAGAACCTGAACTACTTGAAAGTCATATTTTTGAGGGAAGCTAGGAAGAATAAGGGTCTTGCCAACTAAAACCATATATTCATAGAATCACAGAATCACTAGGTTGGAAAAGACCATTAATTTCATCAAGTCCAACCATACCTGTCCTCTCCTAAACCATATCCCTAAGCACCTCATCTACCCATCTTTTAAATACATCCAGAAATGGGGACTCAACCACCTCCCTAGGCAGCCTGTTCCACATCCATATAACTCTTCTGGTGAAGAATTTCTTCCTAACATCTAACCTGAACCTGCCCTGGTGCAGTTTAAGGCTATTTCCCCTTGTCCTGTCACCTGTTACTTGGCTGAAGAGACCATCACACACCTCTTTACAACCACTTTTCAGGTAATTGTAGGTAGCGATAAGGTCTCCTCTCAACTTGCCCTCCTCTGGATCCGCTCCAGGACTTTAATGTCCTCTTATAGTGAGGGGCCCAGAACTGAATGAAGTACTTGAGGTGCAGCCTCAACAATGCCAAGCACAGGGGAGCAATCATCTCCCTAGACCTCCTGGACACGCTGTTTCTAATACAAGCCAGGATGCCATTGGCCTTCTTGGCCACCTGGGCACACTGCTGACTCATATTTGGTCTGCAGTCCACCAACACCCCAGGCCCTTCTCCACCTGGCAACTGTCCAGCCACTCTTCCCCAAGCCTGTAGCACTGCGTGGGCTTCTTATGTCCTAAGTGCAGAACTCTGCACTTGGTTATTGAACCTCATGCTATTGGTCCCGGACCATCGATCCAGCCTCTGCAGGTCCCTTTAAAGAGCCTTCCTACACGCAAGCAGATTGACACTTCCTCCCGGCTTAGTGTCGTCCATGAACTTACTGAGGGAACATTTGATCCCTTCATCCAGGTCATCAGTAAAGATGTTGAACAGGACTGGACCGAGGAGCCCTGGGGGACACCACTTGTGTGCAGCCTCCAGCTCAATTTGGCTCCATTGACTGCCACTTTTTGGGCTCAGACATCCAGTCAGTTTTTAACCCGGCAGAGAAGCTGAAAACATTGACCCTCCCTACTATTCTCTCATGGTTCAGCTGCTTTTAGTATTGGGATGGTGTCAGCGAGATGTGGCTCCTTGGAGGCCCCAGTTCCAGACAGTGTATCATAGTGTGCAGTAAATTAGATGTGTTCTCTCTATTCGTGTCCTTTCTGTACTACAGTGTCCCTGCCTGCTGCACCGTCCTTGAAATGCTATGTGAAATTAGCTCTCGATAGTGCAGGATGGCAGAAATCAATAGCAGAATTATGCCAGCATGTAGGAAAGGCTGCTAAACCCTGGCAGCCCCAGCAGCATCTCAATGCACATCATGGTGAACACTGAACTCTGGAAAAGAGAGATGTCTCTCTCTTGTTAACTGCTGTGGATCTGGCTGATGTGTTCCCAGAATGGCTGAGGTATTGGAAAAGTACTGAAGTACATCACCTGGTGATTTCTAGCTTTTATAAGTACATTTCCTGACCACATAAGCAGACTTTAACTCACAGAGAATACAACCCTCTGCTTTATTACCTCACTGAAAATGATCAGATAAAAGGTTCTGCAGATAAATATTTTGGAGTATGTTTGTGCACTCCTTCAAAGAAGGAAGAATAATCAGTCACAGTAGATGAAACTTCAATCATATTTGATGGTTCTTACATCAATTTACTAAGCAATTTAATTCAAGTCTCAAAGTCTTCTCACTATGATACTTAATTTCTTGTACTGGAAAGAATGCAATACTGTCTAAAAAGATGTGATTTGGACTTGTGGTTCTTTCTGGCTTTGAAATCCTGGATGTGCATGAATAAAGACGGATTTTAGTGAAATAGATAGTAGAAAATAATAGTGAAAATATTTGATATTTCTGTGTTACTGTAGCTATAGAGATACAAAGCTTACCAGAAAATGTAGTTTTCAAGGGAATTAATTCTATAAAAAGGCATAAATGTAATTCAGTGGACCAGTTTCTTTTCTGGCAAAAATCCTTTGATCCAGATCCCTGGCCCTTTTCCGGTAGTTTCGTGTCATAAATAAAAATTAAATTAAAAATAAACAAACAAAAAAAAAAACCCACCAAAGCACAATCAAACAAAAAAAACCCCACACCAATAAAAAAAAAAAATTGTTTGAACAGCCAGAAAATTTGAAACTACTGCAGAGATTGCAAAATTGTATTGAAATATTTTTTTAAAAATCACAGAATCACAAAATTGTAGGGGTTGTAAGGGACTTCCACAGTTCATTGAATATTCATTTGCTGGAAAACATTGACAACCTGAAGCCTAAACTGTTGGAGGGAAGTGGTTGCTTTGTAAAAATTATGGCAGTATAATATATTGTTTGAGTATAGAGATGTTGCACAACTTTGATCATATTTATTTCTTGAACTAGTCTTGTCCTGAAGGAAATAAAAGCAGGCATTTGCATATTCTCCATTTCTGGTTTCATCAAGGATTCCAGTGTGATATTCAGGGCGTTTATTTGTGGATCATTATGCATCCGAGGACCATCTTCAGAGTGCAGTAAAAATGAGACCCAAGGGTGCCTGCAAGGAGCTGTTTTGTTAACATGTTGAACAGTCACAGCAGGAAGAGGAAAAGAAGAGGATTTCTTCTCCCACTCCCCACTCTCCTCCCTAGCCCCCTCGAGTGACATGTCCTGTAAGAACAAAAGACATGAGCAACTTTGTTGAAGTCACACAATGATCAGAGATCTTTTTCAGGAAAAGTACAAGGTTACCCTTACTCCCTATTACAACAAAATTTTTTGGGTTGCCTCCTCTGAATCCTGACCTAATTGATCCTGAATCCTGATAATTTTCTTTCTTCTTCCTGACCTAATTGCCATGAGACACCCTGAAATAGCTCCTGATGGGTCTCTCCTCCCTGCTGACTCTCTCCTGCCAAGTCAGTAACTGGGGGAGGAGGAGAGGAAAGGAGGTGACCTTTCCACTTCTGCAGCCCCATGGTGTTGGGGCCAGACATGGCAAGAGCTTTTCTGGCCTCCAAGACCTTCACTTGCACTTTTTTTAAAAATCACAGCTGCCAAAACGCTTCAGTGCAGAGCCAACATCCTGGGGAGAAGGCAGGGATGCATCTAAATTACTAAATTACTTCCCTTCAGAAAATATCCAAGATGTTTAACTACAGCAAATCAATTCTGATTACCACCAGGTGGATTTCAGATGGAAATTTCCTCAGCTTTCTGCCAGCCTATCCACCTCCCGGATCCCAAGACAGCCCTGCCGGGGCTGCCAGAAACTCCCATCTCTGGGAAGCTTTCCAGGCACATGGCCAGAGAAGTCCCTTTGACTCTGGCTTCCAGACTCTCCTACTCTCCAATTCCCCAGACATTAAGGCTCCTGCACCGCCCACCAGGAAAGTTTTTAGTGGCACAGGGGATTCACAGCCATGTTGGTGGGCTGCCAGGGAGATGAAATTACTAAATAGAGTGCAATTTAAACTTTTCCAAATATTTTTTTTTCTCTCCTCAATCTTCTTGCTTGAATCTGAATGAAACTGTAGATGGAGATGAAAATTTCCCACAGGTTGGAGATTCTAGTTTTTATACAGATTAAGTTAAAAGCCTCATTTTGGGATGGCACGTCAGGATGCCCATTAGGTTAGCTGTTGATCAGTTTGGCAGATGAAATGGTGCAAAATGACCAGCATTGAGATTTTCCAGGGGGAAAGAAATGCTCTAAAAAGATTACAGAGACAGCCAAGAAAAACAGACAGAACTAGAGACAGGAGAATGAGAAGTTACAAGACAGGAAAAATTCAAGGTGAGAGGGAAGCAGAGTTTTTGTACAATATTATGAACAAGAGATATTTGGGTTTGTTGTTTTCTTTTCCTACTATAAAACTCGTTATTTTTTCAGTTAGATTAAAAAAAAATTAAAAAAAAGAAGAAGAACCTTAAATACATTTAAGACAGGTTTGTAAAAGTTTTACTACATTGAACCAGCTTTAATTAATGTCCCAGGGTGAGTCTGGATGAGCCAATAAAGTCCAGATAATGAAAACACAAAAGATGGAAGTTCATCTGCTACTCAAAGACAATGGCCTTGATTGCTGGAAAAGTTTTCTTTTCCTATCCCTAGGAGAGATACAGTGGTAAATTCACTTCATTCTAGCATGGTGAGTTTATATCCTGCCTCCTGGATAATAATTGAAGAGAGAATCCTACCTTCCTATAAAGTAATTTTGACTTTGCTCACATAAATGAATCAAAGGGAAGACAAGGCTTTTAAACAGAACCTTTATTTGTGCTTGAAAATGTAGGTGTGAAAAATGAGGCAGTACTATAAAAATCTGTCTTGTGCAGTCTTGGGGTCAAATTACAAATTGATTTACATTCTTTCTTAACCCCATGTCTGGAAATCACTTGTAATTTGTGCAACTCTTTTTTTTCTCTCTGAACAGTTCCAAGTGCTGACTCTGATGATGTCACCCCAAAGCCAGTTCTCCAGCTGCAGAGTTCCAGGCAGAAAGAAGCAAATTCAAAATAAATACAGAAAATAAAGCATTCAAGCTTTCTTCATTGATCAAAAGTCAATGTAAAGGAGGCTGGAGGGGCTGAGGAATTCAAGCATAAACTTTTTTTTTCTCCCCTTTTAAATGTTTTGATTAAGTGTTTTCTGGTATATTCTATTTAAAAACTTTTTGTATGTGTCGTTCTCAGTACACAGCTAAGCCTTAAATTTCAAGCAATGCACAATAGGACATGAATTTAATCAGGTTGTTTGGCTTTTTTCTAAGATACTTGCAGCTCTTTGATATGCATTTGAAGATCTGAAAGTTGGCCACATCCTTAGTTTGACTACTTAAAGGAAGTTTCATTGATTTCAGCAGAGCTGCACACATTTACACCAAATGAAGATTTGACCTATACTTCCTAATATGTTTTCTGCAAAGTGCTGAAAGAAAGGTCTGGGTTTCTCTAAGTAACTGCTCCCTTTTCTTGGCTTAATAATGCACACATGTTTTCTCACTTAAACTTTGCCTCATTTGGCTTTGGTTTTTTTTTTTTATTATTTATTTTTTATGTAGCCTTTGAAACCATTTCTAATGGAAAAATGCAGCTGTTAGCAAGATTTCCTAAAATGTACATGTAACTAATTTTCCAGGCATTTCTCTCAAGAACTCTGATGTATCTGCAGAAGACAGTCTGCCAAAATGATTTTTAATGTAACTAAATGATGGAAAAAGAGGAAAAAGAAAAAAAATAGAAAAAAAATGGAGAGAAAACATCCACTTGTATGTCTAATAAAGAAAAAATTACTCTTAGTAATTCACGTTTACATATTTGCTTTAAAGTAAACCTTGAACACCTCTCTTGCCAACAATATTATTTTACAGAAAATCAGTGAATTTTTCAGGTGAAAAGAAATAATTAAAGACAAAGAATGCAGAAATGCAATGTGGTCTAAAACAGTATAAATATCATCATCATGAAATCTGCTTTTATATGTTTCCTTTATGCATCCCATTTTCAAAGGCACAAATGACCAAGATTACACAGTCCTCAGTGCATCATAAAATTCCATCTTTTCAGCCCATACGGTGGTACAAGGCCAGGGTAGTCAAAGGAGTCAGCCCAGGGAGGAATATGTTTCTCAAGATAAGAGGAAGCAAGAGTCAGCTTCTGTATTCTTCCTGTCATGGTGTCTTCTAAGGCAGTGGTGCTGCAAAATTTCTATGTCTACCTTCACACAACTCTCAGTATAAACCTTAGTGGCCACAGGTGAAGATTATTAACAAAATTATTAGGGAGAATACACATTAATCCCATCAGAAAGAGACAGCCATGTAGTTAGTTTTAAAACCTTGGTCTACTCTTGGCTCTGAACTACTAATTAAGAATGTGTCTTAAATTCTCTGGGACTGATTCTTTCTTGTCTTTGTTCTGCACTGCAATTTACTGCTGTCAAAATTTCAACAAACTGAACTGAAGATGTTAAACTCGAAGACTCTCGTCCATTCAGAGGATTAGAAGTTAGAAGTTGCACCATGAAGTACAAAACTGTAGGGAATCATAATTTTTTATTAAACCCAGATATTAAAACAAGATATTTAAGATACTGTCTGGCCTCTGTAACTTATATAAACACATCATTAATTTTAATATGTTTATGCTCATAACAACACAGAAAGAAAAGTGGGATCACTTCCATTTTATTGATGAGTAATTGAGGACAGTTTAATGTTAATGGAAAACCAATTTGTAGAAGACGTGGTCCTATTCTGTTTTCTGCACCAGCTTGCTGCTTCTGCTGCTTCTCTTATGCAAATCTAAGTCCATATGACCCTTATGCAGGTATAGCTGCTATCAGTTAAGTACCAAACTGTACTTCACTCGGTGGCAGAAAACTATTTCAAAATTAATAAGCCAATTTCAGTTTGCCTCAAAATATGTGGGATATTTGCAGTAGAGCAAAAAAATTCAGCTTGAGCTCTCATCTCCTAGGCCACTTTTCTACTGACTTGGTTCCTTGCTTTTTCTGTAAGTACTCTAGGAATGAGATGAGTTTAAAGGGAAGAAAAAACACGTCAAATGAAATAAAAATTTTAAAGATTAATATTCTTTGTTACAAGGAAGAACAGTTCCACTTATCTCAGGAGTTAGACTGAGATCATAGTTTCATGATACTGACACTCAAATAAATAAGACCAGCTTATGGATTTCATGCCTCCTTCCTTCTTCTGGTGGTCTCCAGAATTGCTCTTTACTGCTCTGTTTTAACACTGCAACTGTTTCAGGGGTCAAGTGGAAAATGGAATCAATGAAATGATCCAGGTTAAAGAAAGACGTTTTTCTATTTTGGAGGTCAGGAAAAGGTTACTTGTAAATTACCACATTTACTGCATAGTCCACAGTCATTTGTGTCTAAATAACTTGGAGGGAGGAAGTATAGCAACACTGATCAAGTTGGGATTTTGAAGACAGCAGGGTAGAAACTGTGTAAGTCATATTTCCATTTAAACCAGAATATTGTTAAATGATGACTTTATACTATCAGAGGCAAAGGCAACCAGAAGCATTTCTGGGACAGTTTTAGATGATTGAAAGCCTAAATACGAATAGAAATTTTAAATGCATATTATATGTAAGTGCATATAGTAATAAATCTGAATGATTGTTATCAATAATGGTTATTTCCATGATATAAAAACAAAATTTAGGGAGAATATCTAGGAGATTTCTGAACAAACAAAAATGACATATTTAACCAGCAATGTAGCCAGAGCAAAAAATGTTTCCTGTTAGGTGGTGAACACATGTTAATAGTGGTTTCCCAGCCATATACCTAGTGTTCTCCACACAGTCCTTCTAAACAACAACAGCTGGATGGCTCCCTAAATGCAACAGAGAACAACTCATGCCACTCCCTTTGAAACATACAGGGAGAGAGACCAGGTAGTTCAAGTATCAATTAATATCAAGAGTGTTTGAGGAAATGCCTGTACTAATTGTTTTCATGAGGTAAAGATGACAATTATTACAAACTAATGATCCAAAGGTGTGGAAATGAAATCAAATCAATGAAGACATATTAGACCCCAAGCAACCACATTCATCAGTAATTGACATTATTCTGACTGAACAATGAAAACTTTTAAGAAAATATGTTTATTGATTACTTGGCATATGCATTTATTATGCTTAGCACAAACTCACATGAAATAAAGCATTGTTCAAGGACTCCTTTATTGCCTAAAAGATTTCATGGCTATGTTAGCTCTATAAACAAAGACCACCTCATGTTAGCTCAAAAAGCAGTACTCTATGGTGTGGCCAGGAACAAGTACCGGGTGTGGCAAACCCACAACATAAAAGTTGTTATTGCCAGAAAACAAATATTTAATTAATTCTCATCCTGAAGTTCATTTCTGTGCATTGAGAATGCATCTCTGCATCTTGTCTCTGTGAAATTTTTTATCCTGTTCTCAAATTTTTGATAGATGTCTTACTATTTAATAAAAAACAGATTTTTATTTTAGTAATAAAGATTTAGCTTGTGCTCACCAAGAAAAGAACTGCAGTGGCTTAAGATGTTATCGCTGTCCAGTTGTCTGTTACTGCTTCCCTGGCTGCTACTGACCCATCAAGAAAAAAGTGAGAGGGAAAGTGTACATCTGCTACATGGGATAAGGGTCCAACACAAGGCTCATTCTTCTGTTCCTCTTCTCCTTAAAAATTAATTCAGCCTCTTTGCAATACTATGAATACTCTATTCCCTGAACAGTAGAGCTGAGGGACATTTTAATATTGTCAAATGAGAACATCTTGATTCTAAAAGAAATTACTTGGAAACAATTTTTTTTCTTTGGTTACCCTATAAAAAGGGTCATTTATAAAACAGGCCTTGGTTATTTATGTCAGGTCTGAGAGGAGGCAAGCATTTAGATTAGGAAAGGATGTCATATGGAAAAAGGTCATGTTTACAGATATGTGTTCTCCTTGATAGTATGAACAGAGAGACAGAATTGGCAGTGTTCTTGATGTGACTTTGTAGAATATACAGATATGAATGCTTTGTCCATTGGGAAATAAATGTTATGGTCCCTGATTATTTTTCACAGTGTTTAAAAAAGAGGTGGTTTCTAATTGCATAGTTTTCAACTGGTTAGAGTGATATAAAATTACAATAGTAAATATTTTATATGAAAGCAAATGCCTTTTTAGAGAGATAGAGCAAACTACTGAATTAGCTACTGACATGGGACCACTATGTCAACAATTCAGCATTGGCAGAGCTTGGAGATGTTGAAGGGGATGGGGGTAGATTCTGCAAGTCTGCTTTACCTGGCAGCTAGTTTATCTGGCGAATAATTCCTCAAGACTATAAGATATTCAACTTTGTTATTTACCTCCCCCTGTGCTGTTTAGTACTTATGGGTGGTGTTTTCCCGTGAAGGAGTTTAGACATTCACAATATAGATGACAAAATCTGATTTAGCCATTTGTACTCCTTCTATGAGAAAACAAGAAAATAGACTCTTACAGCAGATGAGTCATCTGACATGTATTTTTGATGTCCACTGTGAAATTACATGAATCTCATGAGATGCAGGTGTATGCTTTTGGGCAGATCAATCCTATTCACTGCCTCCAGCTATTGACTTCAGCTTTCCTTATGCATACACCAAAGTTGTTTCTGAATTCGATTCGACATAAAGCCAAAGAAACAGAAGGAAATCATATAATAAGCAGATAAAAAAGTGAGTGGAAACATTAGCAAAGCTTTTAGCAAGACAAATGCCAATGGAATTGTATGAATTTTAAAATACACACAGCACAAAATGTGAGACAAAAAATCCCAGAAGTTCACAACCTCAAAAATTCAGAGCGTGATGAGAGAACTCTTTTTTTTAAAACACTCAATTCCATAATGCTTACCTTGTAGGTTCCTATTCCCTAGATTCAAATAGAAAATTCCAGATTGAGGTAATAAAAATCTAATACCTAATACCTGAACACTTATACATACTGTCATCCTACATTGAATGCAAATGATTTGGACAGTCTGGAAAAAATTGCAATTGAACTAGATAGTAGAAAATGCTAAAAAGAGGACTGCAGCAAGCCCCTGTATTTTCTAAAGAGGCCATATACATGAATAAGGATCCAAGAAAGTTTCTTTATCTCTTTTGAATCCAGCGCTTTACTCTTCTCCCCAGAGAAGGTGTCTAATTATTCTTGTCTTATTAAGACTCGTCTATTTTACAAAGTGCCTAGAAGAGAAAAAAAACATACTGCTGGTATCTACAGAATCTATGGGGCTTGGTCTGTCTTATCCTGATTATTTCCATTATTTAGCCACTGACTGTTGCATGTACAATGACAGAACATTGTTGGGAGCAGAGACAAGGGCACAGGTCTCTTCCCTCCTAGATGAAAGCCCCAAAATACTGTGACACAGTTAGACTTCCTTCTTCAAACTCACCTTTTCCTAGCCAACAAGTATTACATTTTCCTCTACACAAGGATGCAGTACAACAAAAAGAGATCACCTGAAACTCTGAGAGAGTCACAAATCCTTGATGTCCTTTTCCTTGTCAATGCTGTAACCATTAAATAATTCAGAACTATTTTTTTTTAAAAAAGGCACCCTATTTTCTCCTCTAGATATATACTTGGAAGAGGTGTAGCTGTCTACATTTTACTTCATCATTCACTCAGCTAATGATTGCAATGAAAACATAAACCATCTAAACTCCAAGGTTTTGTGGAAACCAGGATTGAGGGATTTTTAGATGGTAAAAAATATTAACCAGTACACAAATATAGGGTTTCATCTCCTTAAATTCACACATTTAACTGATGTACATGAGCTCTGTGTTCTCTACACAAATGAGAGCTGCTAAATTTGGTGTCTCAGACACCAGATGTCTAAGTAAGGAAGGATGAAGATCAGCCCACCCATATCTTGGCTTAGATGCCAAAATCTCTGGTTTTAGATCACATTATTTTTTTGGATCCAGTCCTGACAACTCAAAAGAAAATAAACAAAGTAGAAAGAAGGAATTAACAAGAGCAGCAGCCAGCAAGCATTTAATTAGTTTACATATACCAGGTTAGGTTCTCTGCTGGCATATCCTGAGGCAACTCTTCTGTTGGAACTACATCAATATGCGTCCACTGATATCTGACCTTATATTTTTAATAGATTATTCTGTTCTTTGAGAAATCAGAGTCTTTGGGCACAGCAGTAATAAAAAACAGTGAAATTACATGAAAACACATTTTTATATATATTGTTGGTTGTAGTATCTGTTGAATCTCCCTCCAACAAAGCATATAAGATGGAAAATCCAAATTATTGAAAAACTCTGTGTCTACCCGGTTAGAGGAGGAATTGCATAGCAAAATGCTATTTCCTTTATCATGTGACTGGATGCATAAGTGATTATTAAGATCAATATGTCCCTGATATGCCCTTTCTGCATAGAGACTCTTCTGGACTAAATCAATTACTGCTCTTGGCCTCCATGGAAATTCTGTGTAAGTAGGTTTGAAGAGACATTTTTTTCCCCCTTTGGTCCCGAAAAAAAGTAAAACTATGAAATAAAGAGAGACTATGAACAACAAAGTGTTACAGATATCCAAATACTTTATCAGAATGTCACCAAAAAATCACTTTAAAAAATAAAGCACAGAAAACCTGGAATCAGATGGCAGGTCTGCCAACTCTAAAAATCAGTTTATTTCATATTATCTCTGTGAATGACATAACCCTGCACAGGTTCTAAGAAGTAATCTCTCTGATTTACTCAGATCTTCATAAATCAAAATAATTCAAAACCTTCCTGTCTTCATTTTTAAATAGCTTCCTGGTTTTTTTCCACCATCTCCCTCAGAATTGTTACAATTTTCTCCTGTACTTTGAATGGATGAGCTTTTTATTGTACATAAGACTGGAAAGAATAGACGTAAATTGGTGATTCAGAAACTGATGAAGGGCTTGTAGTCCATCCTAGACCTGTGTTTTTACAGCAGTGTCCTCTAGCCAAAGATGAACCCCTGACAGCAGAATTTGTGAGAACCCCTCCCAGAATTCACCCCCCTCAAGAAAAGCCTCCAGCCTTCTGCAGAATATCTTATTTGACAATGCAAGAACTGACTGCTGGTCTTTGGTTCTTTGGGTGTTCGGCTTCTCTATTGTTTTGCATATACTGTGGTAATCCTGTAGACAAAGTCCAGAAGAAATGTTTCTTTGGGCCTAGAGCTGTCACATTCCAGTTCAGTCCATGTAAAAGACAATACATATACCACCCTTGTAACCTTTCATCCACCAGAAAACGGCGTAGCGGAGACTTTGCTTCAGGAAACCATCAGATAAGCTTTTCACTATCTACTCTATTTTCTCCCTGGTATTATGGAATGCTATCCATCCTCTCCAGGAATTAGTAGCATATATTTTTCTTCTTTTCTACCACCTTAAGACTGCAGTTATTTGCTGCCCACACAGTCTTTTAGGCAGAAGAGAGAATAGCAGTTTGCTGTCAATACTTTTCTCTCCTTGCTGACAATTTGACAAGTCCATGTAGGGGAAGAAAGCGTTACCTTCATCTCCTTACAGCTCTCTGTATGTGGCACCATTCTGAGCATACCATAACTCATGGATATTTACAGGCATGAAAACGCATGAGCATTTAGTTCATACTTTTTTGTTTATGCTTGTTTTATAAAGTTTGCTACCAGGCTGTACTCAGCTCTCCAGCTATGTACTGGATTCTCTTGAAGAAGAATTGTAAGGATCTCTCCTTTTTTTCCTTCTCTGTCTTTTTTTTCCCCTGCCTGTCTAGAATTAAACAAATCAGTGAAGGTTGACTGTTTCATTTTACGTTTTAAATTTAAACTGAGTCATGGGTTAACCACATTTCCACACCTGGGGTTTGTTTTTCTTGGGTCTAGTTTATATCTTTAATAAGTGTTAGAGCAAATGTGCTAAGGAAAAACTTTCCAGTTTTACTATTTTTATGTTGTTATACTGAACTTAGTTTCAATTTTTGTTTTGAAGTAAATTTTATTTTCTTAATAAGTTCCTTTGAAAAGAAAAACTTCAATTTCAGTGCTAGGCTCTTCTCTCCTTCAAGTTGCCTCCTGCCCCACTTCTTTTAAGTCTGGTGGTAATGAGTGAATTCACATGCAGGTGGGCACAGAAAGTTAGCAGATCCCATGGTTTATTTTTAATGTGGTTGGAACGGTGTTCCTTGCACGCTCTTCTTGCCAAACTGAGAGTGAAAGTGTAGGGGTGATCTCATCCACAGAAAGGTGTGTCTACATGCTCCCTTTCACAGGTGCAGCAATAGAAATCCTACGCGCTCAGTAACCAAAAACCCATCATGTTTGTTCAGTATATTGCAGAACCACTTCAACTCTTTGAGTGAGTGCTGGCATTGGCTCAAAACCAATGTCACTTTATTACTGTTGCTTTTTAATCACAAGAACAACCCCAAGGTTTTGGGGATCTTGATTCAAAGTTTCATTTAACATCTCAAGGAAGTTCTATGAGGATGACAAAGCCTTTCTCTTCACTGGGAAAATATATTATTTGTTTATACTTCTACTTATAACCCTGTCAATGATATTAAATGATTGTTGTTCACCATTACTGCTTACACTTTGCAAGCACATATAGCCTTTTATCCAACCTATTAAAGTCTTATAACTGGAACAAATTAGCCCATAGCTTTTAGGACTGGATAAATAACAGGGGAAATTTTCAAATAATTATTTATAAACTCTATATTCATTGCATTTGCATAGCACATTTTGAAAACATCAAGGGAAGCAAAGTTCTGTCTGCATAAATATGAATGGCAAGGGAAATTATTTGGCAGATTAGAAGCAAAACCCATTTCAAGTGTTTGCAGAAGTCAGGTAGTAACCATACTGAGGTCTGGCTCAGCAAGGCAGGAGAAGCAGAGAAGTCACAAGCAGTGCACAGAGTATTGCATGCAGCATGTATTCTTCAAGACAACCAAATCTGCTCGATTATGACTGGAGACAGTGAGAGGACACGAGAAGTGGGGCTAATGTTAATCACATTTAACATACATAGCTGTCTGTTACAGCTTTGAGCCTCAAAACGAACCCACATCAGTTGGTGGTCCACAGAACAAGTGAATTGATTGCCATTCTCTCCCTGTGATTTGGGGTCATCCAGCAGCCTCACTTGGCATGCAGAAGTACAAAAGGGGTATCTGGTAATTGAGAGTATCCCTAGAAGCAGTATGGACAGAATTGTCACACAGCACCCAACTGGGGACTTGGGCATGAGACCAGCTATCAAAGACAGCACAGATTCACTACCCACTGTCACAAAGTAGAAAGCCCTCATTGGTTACCTAACTTTGTCCAAACTGGTGTGGCTATGCACATGGGCACACGTGTAGCATTGGGACAGTTTACTTTCTAATTCATGAAGGAGTGATGCAGTACACACACTCTTCCTGTTTGTCTAGGAAAAGCCAAGTTGGAAAATTTTTCTTCCAGTTTCGCCTCCAGTCATGTACAAATCTCCTCCCAATATCTTTGGAGAGTACTTTGGAGAGGAACCAAAAACACAGTTAGAAAGAGCCAAGTGGAGAAGCCAGAATTAATACTCAAGAGAGGCACAAACCACACAACACAGAAAGGCAGATTTATATCTCTATAATCAAGGCTTCACTGTGCTTGCTGGTACTGCCTCTCTAATCTCCAGCAAAGGCTTTACTATTGGACATCCATTTCTGGATGCCAAATCACTGTGCCACCCTAAAACTGTAGCTGTGAGACATTATATAGCAGTTAACTAATAGCACAGAGGCCAAAAGGTCAAAGGAGAATTGATATTAGCTTAAATTTCAATTTTTATGCTTTTACTTAAAGGTAATGTACTTTTGGCAGAGAGCCATTATCTTAAATCTGCTAGCAAGCTGGAGGGGAGGGGGTGGAAAGTCTCAACAAATACTGCATTTGAAAAATTGAAATAATATGAATAACAGCACATTTAATTTCTGTGTGCCTGTTTACAGGAATAGGTAGGAGTGAATTAATCAAAGGATATTGTATTCAACTGCACTTCAGTAAAACATGACTGTATTGGCCTATCTGCCCACCTAATTCTTAACTGAAAGTTTGTATGCAGTGAAAGGATGTATAGGAGGAGTAGGGAAAGGAAGTGGAAGCAGAGATTGCATGATGGAAAGTTGTTTCTGCATGAAATATGCAGACCAAAACACCTGCGTGATGAGCAGATCATCACCCCAGCACTACAGGGAGATTTATGAGACATTTAAATATAGCTTCGCTCCAGGCCCTTAATTAACAGGCAGATATGTCTGAAAGTAGAACTAAAATCTAATTAAACTTTTCATTTAAAAAGAGTTTACATTAAAAGCACTGAGCAACTGCAAGAGCAATTTTATGTCTTGCCCTTTGAGAGAACACAGCAAGTACACACTAACGTAAAGTTTGCAGATTCTGTTTCCTTTGTGCAATGATTCTTTCATCCATATGCTCACACACACAGAGGATTCATGTGGGTCCCTCAGTATGGCTGTATTCTTGAAATAGGGGAAGGGCAGATTTATCTCTAATTTTGGACAAGGCATCCTATGCCCACCTACTGTTCTATAACACTTCCTTGCCATGATATATTTTACTTAACTGAAAGCTCACTGTCTATCTTAGTTTTGTTGAGGTTCTCTTTATAGTCAATGAGAAGAAGAACATTTCCTATGGAAATTCATCACACTTACATCAGATACTTCTTTTGGAACAGAAATCTCTCTATGGAGGTGCCAGTCATATTCTATTCATTGCAAAGTAAGTTTAACACAACCAGCTTAGGTTAGATGTTGCCTTTCAGATAATTAAGGTTAGTTGAGTTGAATCCCCCGGCATGAATTATGCACATTCATATTTCTGCCCATATGTTGTGATAATTTGATGAGATACTCTATAATGAACAAGTTTGGGCAATTCTAAGGCTTGAAATTTTCATCCAGAGGATCTTACTCTGCAGGTAGCTTGCTCCATATTCCCTTTATTTTCACCCAAATTCAGAAAAATCCTTACTTGTTCTCACAAGAGGAGGTGATGCTTGACCTGTGAAGATTTGCGTGGAAAAAATAGCAGGTCTGGGTAGTACTACATTACAAATGAAGGGCTGCAGTTTGTGGTGACAACCAAGGAAGGAAGGAATTAAAACAAACAAACAAACAACAAAAAAAAAAACCCAACCACATCCCTGTATACATATATACCTGTGCTTTTTGATTGTAGGTTGGGTTGAAACATCTTGGATGATGTTTGAAGGCAGGAAACTGGTTGGTTTCTTCTTCTTGGAAGATGTTAAAGGCATTGCAATGAAGTGCAGCTTACTTTAGGTTGATGAAAAAGCACAGGGCATCATGGAAGAGGCAAGACCCAGCTCATCTCTTGGGCCTTTGGACACTACCTTGGGACTCTTGGACACTCTCTTTAGGTGACCTAAATATTCTCTATTATCTAACATAACTTCTGTAAATACTGATCTGAATTTGCATCATGAAAAAGCTGTGTACCTACATAAGAGAAGAAAAAATCTTTTTCGTCTTTCTTTTCTCCTCAGGTATCACTAGAAGGGAAAGGCAAGCTATATGCTGTCAATCAATGTTGTTTTCATTTAAATCAGTGATGGGGGAAGAGACCTTTCAGTCCTTGATGAAGAAGTAAGGAAATTTCAAAAGAAGATAATAATGGTGTACAGTCTTAATCTTCCAAAATTCCGCTTAGATAGTAATATGGAATAATAATCCTCTAAATACAAAGAATATATTTTTCAGTGTAATACTGTACCCAGACCACTTTTTAAGGTTCATGTGGAAACATATAGAAACATTAGCACAGAAAATTTTCCATCCGAGGTTAGTTTTACTTGTAATTGAGAAGTACTTCTTGGAATTAGCCATTTGCCTGCAGCAGTGCACTTCCTATAACAATAATAATTAAAAAATCAAGCCAAAAAAAAGCATTTTAATTACATTAAGCGTATGCAGTGGTCATTGGGGTGAGGCTCACATATGGACAAGAGGATTCATTTTGCCTGTATTCAGATGCCTATAAGATAGAGGGCCAATTTAAGGTAGCTGTTAAGTCTCTCTCATTGCTCCATTGGAGTTCTCCTACTCATCCTTTCTCACTCTCTGTCCCTCCCTGTTGACTGTGGAAATAAATAATTTAAAACTAGATATTTAACATACAGGTAGCTGAGGCACATGCAATGTGGTTCTGAGTTTGTGTATTTCTCCAGCCAACTGCAGAGAAACTCTCAGCCTTACAAATGCCATCAAGGACATACACATTAGCAAATAATTGTCATACTCCATTTCCCGAGTTTGCAGCTTTCTTTTTCCTCTGCATTTTGAAATCCACCTAAATGCCCTACAGAGAACATAGAGGTCAGCGTTTTGTTGGTTTAAATCATTCTGTTATTTAGAAGTGCCCGTAAGAAAACAGCCTTTTTATTTCTTATACCTTTCAGGGTATCCTGTTACATAGCATTTTACTTTAAAAAGAATCAAGAATTTTCAGTCATTTTCAGAAAATATAAGTGTCAAATTGCTGTTTCATTTCTTTTTAAAAGTAAGTACTTCTCTCTGTTGTTTTCTAACTCTCTGGTGAAAAAATATTACTTAGTTCTCTTCACTTAAAAAATTTCAGTAACAGATTTTGTTGAGAGTCATACATCCTCTCCAAATATTTATGCTTAGTTAAAACTGCCATTCCATCAAGGCCACTTTTTTTTTCTTATTCCAACCAGATCTACCTACAAACAAATGGGCAGGAAATGTGCTTTATCAGAATAGAGTTTGACATAAAAAAAGAGGGATTTGTGGTTGAAGGCAATAGGTAAATATGTGGATGTTTTTAATTAAATTGCCAAAACTAACAGAGGTTTCTGTATTCTTAGACGAGTCCCACATTCAGATCCATAACTGTTCAGTGGGCATTCCACACAATATATTAATAGCACACATTTCAACCTTTTCATTTAAAATATCTTTGTTGATTTAGGTGCTTTTGGAAATATTTGTATATTATCAGGAATGTGGGATGACATCATCCTTTTGTTAGTTTAAACAGAATAACACTGGTAGCACTAGCAGAGCACAGGCTTCAGTACATGAAAATAACCAAGATTATCTGCCTTGGCCCTGGAGACTATGAGCTCTAATTATGAGCTCGTTTAAAAACCATATTGTCACAGCTCAACCCCTGATGCTGTCTGACCTAGTTAAATGAAGTTTTCACTAAGTAGCAACACATCTTCATGGTAAGCATATCCCACATCATCAGCCTTGGGGAAGCATTTCCTATCTGTGCAGCTGGGAACCTGCAGACGTGGTGTGGTGCAGTGGGCCTCAGAGTGCTGACGGAAGTGAGCTTCGGGCTTTCAGCAAAGCTGTGATAAGGAAATAGGTCTGGGATCCATAAGCTGGAGGACATCGTAGATAATGTCTGACCTTCCACTCTCCCTTTTGGCTTAATTACCTTCCTATTTTGTGTGTGCATGTGATTGTGTCTTCCCATACTAACCACACAGGGCATGCTGTTGGTAAAAGTGCTACCTGTCTTCTCTCTCTTTTCTTCTGCATTTTTCTTCTTCCCTTTTCACACCGCCTTCCTCCAGGCAGCATGCATCTCCTTTCTAGCCAGGAGCAAATGATCACTGAGAGCCTGGATCGCATTTCTCCAGCTGAAGGCCTCAAACCCATCTGGCTGGTGGCTTCACACTGCAAGAGGTGTTAGGTGCCTGTGGTAAGTCCATTCCCCCCAGCAGTCTGGTGGATGGGGCAGAAAGGCTCCCTGCATAGCAGGGAGGTAGCCAGCCAAACACAAGCTGATCTGAGTGTCTCAGGATGTGGACCGTGAAATATTCCCTTTAGGAAGAGCTCAGGTAAATCAGGAAATGTAACACCAGCCTGAATGGAATGAAGTGTATGAAATAGCTTTTATGATTTTGGGGTAAATGTCTCTGCATATTAGCTCATTTCTGAATATCGCAAATGTCTTTCATTGTGGTTTACCTCAGCAGGCTTACCACAGGGCCCAAGCATTCACACAGACAGTTATGGGGGCCATTTGATACCTGAGCTTATCACACATGGCTACCTGTTCATTTGCCCTGTCTTTAGCATAAAACCACGATGAAATTTTTTCTTGTTTCACATGTTTAATATTTATGTTGGGTAGCTGCAAGATGTAATGAAAATTCATTTTCACAGCTGGTTTGAACCTGCTTATTTCTGCTCTTTAGAAAGGCAAGGAAACAGATGAGATATCTCACACAGGAAGGTAAAAAAGAGAGAAAATAATGGAAGTGTTCTGCAGGTAAAAACAATATGAGAGAAAAGATTGATTTTTTCCTCTGAAATAAGACCTCCCCAAAGCACGCTCATTTATTTATCGTATAATGGCAGGGCATCTCCCTTGATACTGCTCCTTTATATGTCACCAGTGCCTGTCCACAAGGACCTGTCAGCTTGATTAGAACCCATCAATTAGTTTCAAGAGGCTGTGAATCAGCCCGTGTGCTGCTTATTGGCTCTATTTCTCCATCAGATCTGTGTAAAGAAGCCTCCTGCCAGCAGAGGGTGGATCTGGTCTGGAAACAGGGAAAAAACAAAAATGCATCTTAATGCAGCAGACACCACCCTGTTTTAATCATTATATTTATTTGTAACAGTATAATAGGGAAAGTGCCAAGACATTATCTAATACATGGATGGTGCCGCAACAGCTTTTCATCTTAGTCTGGGAACCATTAGGACATTTTGCTGCATAAATAACACAGTGAATTAAGTCTTCTTTTTGTATCAGCACCATATGTTAATAACAAACATATTTATAATGTTTATTTTAATGGCTTCAAAAAGGGATATTACAACAGATCAGTTGAACTGTAAACACTATTAAAACACTTTTTAAACTTTGTTGCTAATGCTTCATCATAGATGAAGAAAAATACTGGTGAGAAATTCAGAAGTATTGGGGAAAACACAACATTTCTACAAACGACCTTTGGATTTCTAACTACCTTTATTAGCTATGTGAAGTCATTGGTCTTAGTAACCTATATGCTTACAATTGTCTGTCTTCAATGAATAACAGCAAATGCAGAGCTATGTTATTAGACTCTGCTCTTCCATCAGTAAAAACTTGTTCTATTACAGGGAGCTGCAGCGTTGACATTTATAAGTTTCTGGTGATATATTAGAGTTACCATAAATACAGCTGATAGTCGCAGTTGCGGTGGCCACAAATTAGGCTAGTAAATCAACTGAAAGTACTCACATGGCTATTTTTGAGAGAAAGCCACAAATTAGCAGATTATTCTATGCAAGTTCACATATCATGGAAAAATGTTAGAGCTCAATCCAAGTGGCACCTTAATTTTTTCCATTCTCTTTGTTTGTTAACAGTATCATCAGCATTTTTCAGCCCTTTTTCAAAGAGACTCACCATTCATTTCTGAAGGCAGCATCAAACAGCAAGTCAGCTGCATTTTTTTGTGTGTGTTGTTTCCTTTAAATGCATTCTCTAGTGAATCCCGGTAGCTGTTAAGGCAGTGATGGGACTACTCAGCGGGAAAGAATATTTAGCCTTCTGCAGCACAGGGCGATGATGGGGTTTTGTGTCTGTATCCAGCCAGGTAAGTCAGCGGAAAATCTGGCTGCACAATAAAAACATTTTTTAAAGGTTTACACAATAGATTAAAATTTAATGCTAGAGTTTCATGCATCCTGAGTTAGTACCTTAAAAGAAAAAAATCAGTGATGCCAAAGTTTTGATTTAATTAAAGGAAACAAGTAAAATATTACATTGGCTGGGATCCACTTGCCTAAGCATAGGCATCTTGTGTCTTTTAGAATGTGCTAAGACTTGTGAGACAGTTGTGTGTGGCTGGCATATATGATGTAGGATCTATGGGGGACTCTTCTACAAAAATCAGTTGGAGGTCTGACAGGACACCACAGAGCATCTGAAATGGCATTGCATTCCTATACATTGGCAAATGAATCCTATACTTGCTGACAACCCCCACCCCACCCCACCCCCTCACCCCCACCCCGTTGCCAGCAAGAATATTTAAATGTGTAGCTAGGTTCAACAGTTCCTTTCTGGTTATGCTCCAGAGACATGCCTCCCTCCTCGGCTATTTCCCGCAATTTCAGTCAGTCTGAGAAATTAGGTTCTTTCCAGATAGTGAAAATCTCACCACATATGTGCCTGGTCTAATTATTTGTCCTGAATTTCAAGGACTAGTTTTTTGAATGAGGACTGTTTCTGGCTACAGGACTGCTAATTTCAACTTTGCAAAGGAGTCCAGGAATGGGTTTATGGACTAAGTTCTTACTTGCTTGAAGAAAAAAACTCACTAATTGTGCTGCTTCACCACGCCTCTCACAAGTTGCACATGGGAAGCTCTTTAAAACAGCTGAGCCCTTCTGAATCTTCCAGTCTTCTACACCAAAGTTTGTCTACCAAAATGGAGAGTCAGCACCAAAATAATTCAGCTGGGCTTGGAAATTTTGATTGTAGTTGCACAAGTACAGTATTTTCCATCCAAATCCATGAAGTTTCAAGACCTGGAAATAGATGCTCACTGGTTGTTTCAGCATGTGTGGATAGATCTAGGGCACTATTGTACAGACCTGACGCAGTACGAATAATAAGGCTTAGAAGCCAAATTTTTTGTCAGTGCTAACTCAGAGTAACAAAAAGAACATTTTGACATATGAACCTTAAAAAACAAGCTGTGGGAAAAGCATTAAAAGAACATATTATTGCAATGCCAAAGACTCCAGGAGTTAGAAAATACCAGAATTGGTCTGGTGCTGGCTATGCACAACTCAGTTTCTTTTTCTTCAAGTATACGTATTAAGCGTGATATATAATTATATTCAAGGTTGTCATAGAGCATAAGCTATTTTAGTGCACAGGACAGCAAAGGTTCTGAGTAAGAATAAAAGTATCAGATAGCTACTCATGCAGCTCAGAAAACAAACCACATCAAGGGCTGAATCAAAAGGATTGTGACCAGCAGGTCGAGGTGATTCCTGTGTCCATCTCCATCCCGGCTCTGGCAAGACCCCACCTAGAGTACTGCATCCAACCCTGGGGTCTCCAGTACAAGAAAGACAGAACTATTGGAGTGAGTCCAGAGAAAACCACGAAGTGATTAAAGAGATGGAGCATCTCTCCTATGAGGAAAGGCGAAGAGAATTGGGCTTGTTCAGCCTGGGGAAAATTGGGCTCTGGGGAGACCTTATTGTGGCCTCTCAATACTTAAAGGGGGTCTACAAAAAAAAGGTAGAGACTAATTACCAAGACCTGTAGTGACAAGAGAAGGAATAATGATTTTAAACTGAAAGAGGGTATCTTTAGCTTGGATATAAGGAAGATGTTTTTAACAATGAGGGTGATGAGGTACCAGAACAGGTTTCCCAGAGAAGCTGTGGCTGCCCTCTCCCTGAAAGTGTTCAAGGCCAGGTTGGATGGGGCTTTGGGCAACCTAGTGTTGTAGGGAGTGTCCCTGCCCATGGCAGGGGTTGGAACTAGAAAGTGTTCAAGGCCAGGTTGGATGGGGCTTTGGGCAACCTAGTGTAGTGGGGAGTGTCCCTGCCCATGGCAGGGGTTGGAACTAGATGATCTTTAAAAGTCACTTCCTACTCAAACCATTCCGTGATATAGTAATATCTAAACTGGCCCCTGATTTCTTTTCCACTTCCCCTTGGAGCAGTATAAATACATCTGCAAATGGCATCCTTGCTTCAGAGCCATGCAAGAAGCAAGTAGGTGTTTCAACCAACCACAGTAAAACAAACATCCATATTGATTTACAGTCCCGGAGTCTGCAGATTGACACCTGAGCTTCTGAGCTGTGCTCCCTATTTGTGACACCTAGCTGTGAATTCTGTAGTCCTGCTGGACTACTCTTGGATCCTTGGAAAGGTAAGGACAAGCTTGCACACAAGTGTGCAAGAGGGTGTCAGTTCCTGAATTTTCCTTTCCATACACACTCTTGGACAGGAAAGAATATATGCTGTGACTACAATGGGATTATTCACTTAGCATGGTAGGATCCAGTTGCTGTTTTGAAATAACTTTTTCTCTATTAGTGATGCTAGCATGCAGGAAGGAAGAAATAGATCATATGTGTACTCAGATCATCCTCCAAGATGCAGGAATGGCACCAGTTTAACTTTTGCTATTTTCTCCACTTTTACAGACTCTCATGCACTGTTAGTCTGATTACCAGAATCAAGTTTGAGAGCTTTGGTGACATCCACAGGGTACATGGCCAATCTTTACAATGGCAGAGTTTATGCTAAATACAGCTATTATTTTAATTTTTTTTCATTATATTGTTTGAAGTGGAGCCACTCAGTCTGACTTGTGCAGTCTGCCAATTTTTAATCATGAACTGAAATTTGAAATGCTTATTTTATTAGGGCAAAAATGCCAACATTGAAAATATGATTATTAATTTTAAAATAATGTTTTCATTATTTTGCCTCCAAAAATGCAGTCAAATCTTCTGATCATAATTTTAAAATGTGTGTAACTTATTTTGCTCATTTCTCTAAGCATAGGAGAAGTGAGGTTTTGTAATAAAATCTTTACGTGATTAGGGACAGAGTATCCAGTAAACACATTATATCCACAAACAAGATGGCTATATATGTTATTTAACCCATATGAACCCATTATGTCAAAACACTTAACAGCTGCCTGTTCTTCATTTTTGTTCTTCAGTTTAACGGAAATTCCTCTTTCTCAATTCCTTGCTATGCAGACATTTTCTATTGCACACTTCTCTGCCATTGCTCTTTAAAAGGATTATTTTTACCACTGCTTCTTGATATTTGATGATGGGCAAGCCACCAAAAGTTCAAATCTCAGAATGATCTTATTACTTAATTTTGGCTTCATACTTCTATATTTGAGGTTGAAACAAAAGACAAGAACTCTGCTCCCTATACTATGGATCACCGTGAATTTGAAAGCTGTATTTTCCCCCTTTATGTCCACCACCCATACTTTTAATGCAAATAGATTACTTTCCTGACTTTGCTCATTGTTTGCTCAGTAAGATACTTGACTAGGTCATTGTCCCATTTTCTACACCTTTAGGTCTACTGCTGTGACTCGATCAATCACATTTCTTCAATAAAGCTGTAATGATCCTGGCAATTATACAGTAGGATATACTGCTGATAAGGGCTATTCATTTAAACATTGTATATATTTTAAGGGATCTCACAGAACTTGGGTACTGCCTGAAAGCCATCACTTTTCTGTCTATATATTTGCATTATAAACGATTTAAGTTTTGGCTTACCATGAGAAGTTTTCAGTCGGGGCTAAGTGCAACGCATTACCTCAGCTTATTGCTACTCTTAACTCAGGATATATCTAATGGAAGTCACAGGCGTGATTTACCCTTAGATTTTCTTATACAATTACAATTTCTTCTCAGTGCTTCCAGACTTTGCAAAGAAAACCCAAACACGCCAAAAAGAAAGTCCAAGTGCACAGGTAGTGCTTTGCAATTGATGCAGAAGAGAGAGGATCATTCATTTGTTAGAAACAACATCCACTTTCATGTGAGAGGTACATCTTTTGGAAAAAGTGTGATATTTTCTACAGGATTCAACAGTGTTTACCATGCCAATATACCCAAACTGGTTCCTAGAGGATGAGCTTTTATAACACACAGAATAACCATGTAAGGGCCTCTTTCTACCCAGGTTCTTTGGGGAGATGAAAAGAGGCATCTCAGAGTGGGTTTGAGTCCTGTTTTCAGCCTCTATCTCAGCCAAAACCAGGACATGCTGACAGCAGCAAGAGTCAAAGGATTCATCCACCGTGGGGACAGCAATCAGAAATCTGTGCACAGGTCTGTGTTAGTATGTGTATGCCAGTAATTCCCTGTGACTTAGCTACACAGGGGCACCTTAAGACTCACAGCCCAGCATCCTCTCTTGAGGTAAGTCCTTAGGGGAAAGTTCTTTATGGAAAGAGTGGTGAGGTGCTGGAACAGGCTGCCCAGAGAGGTGGTGGATGCTCCAACCCTGGAGGTGTTCAAGGCCAAGTTGAATATGGCCCTGGGCAACCTTGTCTAGATGCAGGCCTGGAGGTTGGTGGCCCTGCCTGTGGCAGAGGGGTTGGAACTCGATGATCATTGGGGTCCCTTCCAACATAGACCATTCTACAATTCTGTGATATTAACATGGGATATTGGCAATGATTTGGGGAATCCCCTCACAGCCTTGAAGGAATTCTGATTTGCATTTCCCAGCACACTAGTAAATGCATCTTACTCTTCTGGTGCCCTTACTCTTGTAAGATGTGCTCTTCTTTTTCTGGTTAAAAGCCTGACGTTATGCACTGAAGAACTTGAGAACTATTGCGTTAAAAAAGACTGAGAAACAGACTGTCCCTAGCTTTCCAAAAGGAAAGGTATTGGTTCTTCCATGGAACAGGACAAAAGCAGAAATAATACTGATTCCATATATCAGAAGCCAAATTTTTCACCTGCCAGCTCAATACTCTTAAGCAGAAAACTGGGGAGAGTCATATTCCACTGTGTTTCATTTCTTTATTCACTCTGGTCCAGGACCACAGTTACTGGCTTCACCCCAACCATGCTTGAATTGAGCAATGAATTGCTTCCCTGCCTGGACTACGTTTCAGCCTGGTGATAGGGGCATTTCCTGGGAGTAAAGGGAAGGGAATTTTTCTGACAAGGGAATTGTATCCAGATGTCCAGCTTGAGCTAAGAATAGCATTCAGTGTCAAAGGTGTGAGGTTCCTGGTCTTCTAGGACAAATCTCCCATTTCTCTTTCACAAAAAACTATTTTTAAAAATATATATAAGCCCACATCAACTGACAAAAAAAAACCCTCCATGTTCTGAATCCTGAGTGGAGAGCAGAGAGACACAGGTCTGTGTTTGATATTTCTTAGTAGCTAAGTCTAAACAAGCCTTCATTCTGGGTGGGGCTTTCTGGTTCTTTGAAGTGCCTGATTTCCTCCTATCAGCTATGCAAGGTACTTAGCCTGTTTTAATTGCCTTGACAGGCCCCTACATTTTAGGCTTTGAAATCTTTACACAGAGAACAAAACCTCAGGGTAAGATACCAACATTAGTTAAAATTTTACAAGAACTAATATTTTTTTTTAAATCTAATCACCCATAGCTGTTATATAGAGCTACACATTATATAGGACATTAGAGACAAAATGCACTTCAAAGTGCATTTAGTTCGTGCAGCTTGCAGTAAATATAATCCACAATTATGATTCCATTTTTATCAAACAGACAAGAGTAACTTGTCAAAAATATTTTTAAAGGCCTTTACATGATCCTCTCATGGATATTACCATATTTGTGACAACTGAAGAATATAAAGTATCTAAGTAGACGTGAAAATTCAACTAGAAATGAAGAAGATAGTTTAAAAATCCAATCTCAATTCCCTTTTGGCCAGGTCATGGAGGTGAGAGGGCTGGGGAGGGGAGAAAGAAATTAAACATAAACCTACAGAACTCACAGTTTTTGACTGATTAAAAAAAAGGGAATATGTGTCCTTACTTGCATGATAGATCTAATTGCTTGTTATTGTAAAAGTTTCCTTTTTTACCATGAAGAATATTTTTATTTTTTTTATGAATCATGAATGCTCAGCATTCCTAAGCTGTGCTGGAGGCAGTTCAAGCTCATGTGGTAAAATGAACTGCTAACATGCATTACCAGTATGGTTTGCTCCATTTTTGCTGCTTCCTAACCTGAGAACCTCATAATCCATCCTCGAATAAAGGAGCAACTCCTCTTCCCCCAGTCTGATCAGGTTCAAATATATAATCACATTCCTCAAGAGAATTTGGGGCAATTTTTAACGCTTCCTCCCTTGGAGCCATACACTGACACCACTTCATGTCAGGAACAGGCATTGAAAGGTCAGCATGGCGCCCCCCTCCTTCTCCTTCCTTTTGCTTCTATTTTCCATGTCTAAAAAAGAAACGATTTTCCTTTTATTATGGTATTGCCCATATATAAAGAATTTTGTTAAAATAATTAAATATGAGTGCTGAACTCTATGCTAAGGCATGTTTTCTACCTTTCTTAAGCAGTACTTAACCATCTTGTGGTGGTCAGTCATTGTAGTGGTGTAGACGAGCATTCTGTAATGAGAAACAGTGGGTCTACAATTTTAGCTCCTAAAATGTGGGCAAAGTCCGAACTTCATGGGTTATGATCTCAGGTATAAAGCATATGGATATCACCCCAAACTTGTAACTAGTTAGTCATGATGCTTTTACACAAATAAAACCAAATGATCCATTTTTGTTTGCATAATTGTGAACAGACATTGTGTCAGTCATTGAAAAATTTTTAAGTGCTCTTTTTTTTGCCCATAGAATAAATCAAGGTCCGGAAAATAGAAAATACTAATGTAGGAGAAGGTAATCTAAACCCCTCAATACTTAGTCCAAGTCCTGAAAAGGTCGTAACTGTATTTGAATTTTATTCCTTGGAACTTAAACATATATCTAATGTTTTGGAACAACTAAATGGAGTCATACTTAAAATCCTCTAGTGACTCATAGTCTCAGTAAGACATTTCACAAAATCCTTAACTGACAATTTTTTATTTTGTGACAGGACAGTTCTCCTTAGTATTGAAGATGTCCTTCAATAAGATTGCCAGTTGAGATGGCCAAACTCAAACACAAATTAGGAGGATGGATCCAGGCTCTTCTCAGTGATGACCAGTGATAGGATAAGGGGCACGGGGTCCAAGCTGGAGCACAGGAGGTTCCATGTGAATGTAAGGAAAAACCTTTTCACTGTGATGTTGACGGAGCGTTGGAACAGGCTGCCCAGAGAGGTTGTGGAGTCTCCTTCTCTGGAGACGTTCAAGTCCAATCTGGACACGTTCCTATGTGATCTAATCTAGGTGATCCTGCTTGGGCAGGGGGGTTGGACTAGATGATCTTTCAAGGTCGTTTCAATTCCTAATATTCTGTGAATCTGTGAATCTGTGAGTCTGTGAATCAGGCCAGGCCAGGACTTGGGCTCACAGGTGGATACACCTCAGTGAGGCTCATGGCTGTCAGGAACTGGAGACCTACCCTTCTATATCATTGCAAGGGCTGAGACTGATGGCCTAGGGTGTCTGAAATGGTGTCCTGGGACATGGGTGGGGTTGGGACAGACCCCAGGGAGGGGGTCAGGGACAGTCAGCATTGACTCTGCCCTTAGAGACCACAATAATAGCATAAACCTGATGAGGTTTTGAAGACCCAAATGTCATGACTAGTCAACTAGTAACCAGTAATGCCCCAGACACACTCACACTTCTACAGAGCTATGAAAACAGGTAAGCATCCATAGGAGCACATTCAGTGCAAATCAAAGCCTCCTGCAATAGTTTACTATCCCTAAACACCCAAATGTTTGTAGTGCTGCAGCCACTCCAGCAGCAAACTGGGCTCAGGAGAGTAGGTCCTTCATGCTGGCGGAGCACACTGTGAAATCAGCATGTCATGCTTGTCACAGCCCTGCCGTGACAGAGATGTCTTCCTCTGGTGTTGCCTCTGCAGACACAGTAAATCATTTTCCCTGGCTACTGTTTGTGAGAATGAAGTCAAGGGAAAACTTTTAAGTTGTTACAAGAGTGACAATTCCTGGCAAAGATGAGTTATAGTACTGTAAAAAGAGCCAAGGAGCTGCTTATGTGCTGTTCTGAGTAGTGATGGATATTCTGCACTAAGTCACACTTTGGAGCTGAAGAGAAGAAAACATTTGCCTTTTTCTCCTCTTATTCTTTCTTCATTTGAGAGTCTCTCCAAATTAAAACTCATGTATAACATGCGTGAGGTAGGTACAACACCTGTGTCATACTGTACAGAAAATCTTACTTTGCATTCATACTTATTCCATTAGATGTAGTTGAATGTTTCTTTTTTTCTTCATTAGTATATTTTTTTTGTCAGCGCAAAGGAATATTCAAGCAAGTATTGTAGGAAGACTTACACATTTTATTAATACATTACAGTAGCATTAGTAGAGTGACTCAGGAGACGCAAAAAACCAACAAATCTCTCTCTTGCAGACAGTTGAGGAGGCAGAAGGTCCCTTTTTGTAGGTTTGGCCATTATGATTCATCTTCTTCTTAAACCTATAGCAAACTTTACCCATGCTGATGATGAAAATAGCTTTTTGACATATAAATCCCCTTCCTAGATCTTGCTCTAGAACTGTCTGTCATCAGTTTGACAGTACAGCCTAAGTAAAGACAGACAGTGAGAATGGCACCCAAACAGACTCTAGTTATGAATGGGCAAGAAGAGAGAAAATGCAAAAATACTATGAACTTATTTCTCCTAATTGTCAGGTAAGAAGCTAAAGGGAAGTGATTTTCAACCATATCTTCCCTGGAGCACCCACCAAATCAAGCATTCTAAAAACCAGCACAACTTTATTCCTCTATATATGGCATTTTCCTCTATTTTGATTTATTGCAGAATTATAGAATGCAGTTGAATCTTGGTTACTTGAAATTCAAAGATGCAAAATCATTTGTTATTTGAAACATATTCTTGTGGCCTGAATACAGCAGTGAACTACTAAATCTTTGTTTACCTGAAGTTACAAAAATACCTAAAGTTACTGATAATTCTAACATTAAAAACAGCTACTAAAATTTAGAGTATCAATAATAAAAATATCTAGAAAAAAAATCCCTAATCTTATGAAGCAAAGTCAAGGGACTTTGTTACAGCTAACTCCACACTCTTATCACCCACCCACCCACTCTTCGACGTGACAGGTCACAAACTAATGGCTCATATTTAAAAACTTTTTTCTAGATAGCTATTTTTTTAGTGCCACCCACCTTTCTTTGCACTTAGCATCAAGAAGAAGAGTGAGTGGACTTTAAAATTTGTCCAGCTGGGAATGAAAAATGTGAGAAAAAGTCTTCTAGAGACTTCAACTTCTTAAAGTAATTTACCTGTCCTTGAACAAACTGACTATAAACCCTCACTTGGAGATTACATTACACAGATAAATTACCTTACATCACATGCACCCAGGGTTTTGTCTGGTATGTGTTTGTGTATTGGTTTTTCTTTTTTAATAAAATCAATCACTTCTATCTGATTTCAGAAAACTGTAGCAACCCACCTGTGCTGTGAAACAGCTGTACAGTCACAGAAAGGAAGAAAAATGATCAGACAATGTTTTAAGCTACATGCTGGCTCACTTAATTACTATTGATATAAAGAAAAGCATGTTAGCTTTGTCACAAAAATTACAACTTTCTCAGGAAAGGTACTTTTTGCTCTTTCATGAGCCTTAAAGAAAAAAGTAAAAATGAAAACAAGGACATGGTGTCAATTATTTCCATAAACACCTGTCAAAATTTGGGAAGCAAACACGGATTTGAATTTTGCAGTGTGAGGCTATTACCAGATTTAAAAAAAATCATTTGGATTGTTTTAAAGTTTCCTCCTCATCTTCCATAAATTAAAGCATTGGTTGTTGATTTTCTTTGTCACATTGCCTTAATTTTAAAGCTCATTAAAGTAATTTCTATTTTTCCAATTTACTTTAACTGAACCGTTCCTAAATTTACAACTGTGGAGTTACTGAGAGGGGCTTTATAGAGAAAGGCAGTTGGTATGTTTGTGTACTTCTCTGTTTGTTTTTTTTTTTAATTTCATCTTCTTGATATTCTGATGCAACTTCCCTCACTTGAGTAGTTGCCTCACAAATATCAGAAAAGAATATTCCTTTTTTCTTTTCCCTCAAGCTCTCAAGTAATTGAATCAGCAAGTCCCAAATAGTTAATAACTTTCTGATGTATTTTTTCAATCATTTTAAAAATCCCTCATGTTCACTTTTCACTGACAGTTTTGCCACTGCTGTCAAAGGCAAATGTGACTAGGACTTTTTTTTCTTTTTATCCAAAGATAAATTTTAGTTTCCATTTCTTTCTTAGTCTGTGTTTAACACACTGTCATCAGTTGGGTAGAGAACTTCTGTAGATTATTATTTCTTCCCCTACATTCTATTAAAATATTTCTCTATGTTTTATGTTTGTATGATTATTTGTAAGATTATTTTATGAATATGGAATGTCCAGTTTGACAAGAACACATGGAACATCAGGTTTTGTGACCAAAACTGCCTGAAACTTGCTCACTCAACAGGGAGCCATTAATAACAATTAGAACTGTATCACTCTCATCTAATATTTTAAGTATCTTCTTTAGTCATCTAGGCTAACAATATAAAATGCATATTCATAGAATCACAGAATCACAGAATGTCGGGAATTGGAAGGGACCTCAAAAGATCATCTAGTCCAACCCCCTGCCTGAGCAGGACCACCTAGATTAGATCACACAGGAACATGTCCAGATTGGTCTCAAATGTCTCCAGAGAAGGAGACTCCACAACCTCTCTGGGCAGCCTGCCCCAGTGCTCTGTCACCCTCAAAATCACAGAATACTTTGGATTGGAAGTGAGCTTTAAAGACCATCTAGTTCAAACCCTCCTGCCATGGGCTGGGACACCTCTCACTAGACCAGGTTGCCCTGGCCTTAAAAACTGACAAGGAGGGGGCAGACACAGATTCTCTGGGAAACCTGTTCCAGTACCTCACCATCTTCACCGTAAAGAATTTCTTCCTAATATCAAATCTAAAGATACTGTCTTTTAGAGAAGACCCCTTTTCCTACTACTCCATACTCTTCTAAATGGTCTCCTTCTAAATGGAGAGGTCCCGCTCTCCTGTAGGCCCCTTCAGGTACTGGAAGGCCGCTATAAGGCCTCCCCAGAGCCTTCTTTTCTGCAGGCTGAACAAGCCCAATTCTGTCAGCCTTTCCTCATAGGAGAGGTGCTGCAGCCCTCTGATCATCTCTGTGGCCCTTCTCTGGACTCACTTTAAGAGCTACATGTTGTTCTTGCATTGGTGACCCCAGTACTCCAAGCGGGGGTCTCATGAGAGCAGAGTAGAGAGGGAGAATCACCTTCTTTTCCTTGCTGGTCATGCTTCTTTCGATGCAGCCAAGAATATGTTTGGCATTCTGGGCTGCAAATGCACATTTCCAGGTCATGTCCATTTTTTCACCCAACTGCATCCCCAAGTCCTCCTCCACAGGGCTGCTCTCAGTCCATTCTCCACCTAACTTGTAGCTGTGCTTGGGATTGCCCTGACCCATGTACAGGGCTTTGCACTTGGCCTCATTGAACTTCATGCAGTTTGTGTCAGCCACACCACACAGTTTGTTTTGTCATCAAACTTTCTGAGGATGCACTCAATCCCACTGGTTATCTCACTGATAAAGATGTTAAACATCAATGGTCACAATACCAACCCCCGAGGAATGTGAGGCACTTGTCAATGCAGAGAAGCAGACACTCCCGGGGTTTGAGTAATGTGTTTTAAATGAATTTATTTTGTTTTGGTGCTTGGGAGGTATTTATAAGACAGAAAGGCAGACTTTCACACAAGTCGAGACAAGCAGTCCCTTTCTTTTTTGAAGATTAAGTTTAGATGACATGGACTCCACCTTGCTGATTTAAGCAACTCCTTGACGCTTTTCCCATGCGTCTAGAATCATTATAAGGCAGAGCATTATATGTACAGGCAGATGGCCAGTGTGGTTTTTTTTCTTTTTCTGTAGCAAGTAACATTTTCAACTATTTTCACCTGCTGAATTTTCTCTCACAGCAGTGACCTACAAAAGTGTTTGCAGCATCAGCCCCTCTTGTTGAATTGTGTTTGACATTTTTGTTATTACATTGTTTTTCTAAATGTCTATAAGGGACCTGAATATATTGGTATAAGTAGCCATTACAAGTTTAAAATTTTTAAATATATGGGATATTGGGGGGCAGATTGAAAAGAAAATATTACAGATCGGTCCTTAGGGACCAAATAAGTTGTCAATCAAATCATGTCATATGCAAAAAATATCAATTTATACCCATTGGTTTTGTCAGGATTATCCCATCATAAGTATGTTTTCAATGATAATGTTATTTATTTTTTTCTACTGGGGAAGAAGGAAAGGAGAGGAAAATCATAAAATAAAGGAACAGGAAGATAGCAGTGGAATGACATATTATGGCCACTGTAAGTGGCCGTGGTGAAAGAACAGAGACTAGAATCATAACTTGCAGGAACCAGAAAGGTGGAATTGTAAAGAGCATAAAAGGTTGCTTAGGGTGAGAAAACCTTGAGAAAGAATGAAAGTAGAAAGAAAACAGCTAGAGATGCCAAAAATATTGCAATCTTAATATAAAACCATATGTGGCTTCTTTAGAAATGAGTTGGCAGCTGTTACCAATGCCAGGAGTGAACAAGCAGTAGCAATGGGCTTGTGAAGAAAGTGGAAAGATTAGTTGTTTTATGTGGAGTGAGTCAGAAGAATTTAGCAACAGTCAGAGTGCGGGAATGCCCAACTCGATTACTGGCTTGAATAAACCTAGCACAATTGCTGGGGATTGCAGGATTGCACCCACAATCACAGGTTGCACCATCAGGATTACAGTGTAGAAATTGTTTCTCCAAATTAGTCTTGCATTTATGTGGTCGTGTTTGTTTTGGCACTGCAATATGCATAAAATGTACTACATATTCCTTCCTTTAAGACTATTTAATAAATACATTATTTGTGGCATTTCTGAAACATCATTCTAATTGAGTCCAATTCTTTGTTAAACTTCACATTTCTTTATTACAAGCATTTCTAATTGTCTGATTTATCTGTGCTATAATGTATTGATGAGTTATAAAGGACAATGAAAATTTCATTTTCAAGTATTTGATTTATTCCATTTATTCCTGTAGGCCTTTCTATCAGCCAATTTCACATTTGTTGTCTATTTTTTGTGGATTCTGCATTTCTTATTGAGGATCTGAGATGTGTAAAATTGTTGCATTTTAGGACTCTTACAAAATTAAATCATATTTGTTGTTTTATTTTAACATTGAGAATAATATTGGCTGTTGTACATATAGCTAATGATTGAAAGAGAAACCAAATTTAAAACATGTACTTAGTATACAACCTGGAGTTCATCCTTAGTCTAAGTCTAATCTGTGATTACTAAATGATGGTACAGATGTTATTAGAAAAGTAAAATATATATTCAAAACCTGCCAGTTCTTATTTTGTTTTTCCCCAACCACTGTTATAAAGCATGCTATTGTATATTATTTTTTTAAAAATATCTAAACTGTATAGACCACCCCATTCCCAATTAGAATAGTTCCCATTTTTCTGGTTGGCTGTATCTTCATCTTTTCTCATGCCTTCTCCCGAGACCCTTCTCCTGCACCACCTTTGTTCATCCCCTTGGAATCTTGTTCTTATCAATGTGATACCATTTTTTTTAGCTGAATTGACACCTAGTAACACCAGATGAGAAATGGAAATAGCTCATGGAAGCAGCAGATGAAATCCATCAGAGAAATCAAGAATAAGTGTTAGCAACAAAAGTGGCACCTGACTTTGTCAGTCAAAGTTTGACCAATTTTTCTCCAGTTGTAGTGTAAAAGAATGACCAGGCTCCCCTCACCGCCACCTTCTTCACAGTTTCATAGTGTATATTCCTCAAGATATTCTGCATCAATATCATGCATAAATAATAAAATATTTAGAAAACTGGAACACATACAGCCAAGGCATCGTTTGGCCAGTGGAGATCTCATAAACTATGTTATCTTTCTGTTAATGTTAACTACTGTATTCAAAATTATTTATGCAAGCATTTACGCTGAAAGGCAGCTATCTGAGGTGATTGATAATGCAGGAATCAGGACCTTTGCTAACCTAGTTACAAGTCTCTTCTTCTGTACCATCCAAAGAGCATGCCTTAACCACAGATATCTTCCTTTTAAAAGACATCCAAAGAGTGCAGGTTTGTCCTATTAAAGGAGGAGAATGGAATAAAAATATGAGAAGGCTTTAGTGAAAAACAGAAAAAACACTCTACTTTTCTCTGTTAATAAATCCTACACTACTCATAGTTTATACCTCGACATCCCAGGTCTCATGGATAAAGCTTTAAAGAGCATTCATGCATTCATAAACTATGAATTAAGAACTATAAAAATATAAATCCTAAGAGCTAATTGAAAGGGTCTTTAAGTTGTTATTACTATTTTTAATAATTCTGGAAATACTGAAATAATTTCAGATACTGGAAGAAATTTGAAGTTACACCAGTATTTAAAAGGGATAAACATGATAATCTGCCTAAAGATACTGTCAGACTAATCTTGACCTTAAACAAAATAATGGTACAGATGATGAATGATAACATCAATAAATAATAAAACATTATTAGTGTCATTCAAATTAGTCTTCTGGAAAATGGATTCTGTCAAGCTAACATGCTTTTATTTTTCTGGTGGGATTACAAATTGAGATGACACAGGTAGTAATATTACCGTATATAACCAAAGCTCAGTCAAACCTCTGTGTATCTCAGGACATTTTGATTTAAAATATAGGATGCTACAAAGCTAAGACAATGAACAGTACATATATTATCCATTAACTGACAGATATCACAGAAATCATCATCAAGCAGGTGTACTTCTAGAGTGATCCCATCAGTAACTCATCGGTCATATATTTTAATGAGGCTTTATCAATGACCTGGAAGATAACATAAAAATGCCATTAGCAAAGTTTTCAGTTACCAGGAAGTGTTAGAGCTCGGCAAATAATAAAGAAGCAATCTTACTGACAAAGGGCAATCTTGATTACTTGATAAGGTATAATCTTGCAAACAGTATGTGTTTTGTTTTGATTTGAACTACCAAAAAGAAATATTGAGAGCAAGAGACTAAATAATGAAGGACATAAATGTATTAACAGGAGAGGAAATGCAAACTTGAAAAGAGAAATTCCCAGAAGATCCACCATGAGGATCCTGCTCTGAACTGATCTGAGCTTTGCATGCGATCCTGCTTATCAAAAGCCTAACAAAACCCTTGAATTTATTAACAAGATGGTACTGAGCAACTGTGAAGAGTCAATAACACATATTTGTCTCAAAGTAACCCTTACTGGAATATTCAAATAAGGGAGGTGGTGGATGCCCCATCCCTGGAGACGTTCAAGTCCCTGGATGAGGCCCTGAGCAACCTGATCTAGTTGGGGGTGTCCCTGTTTCTTGCAGGGGGGTTGGACTAGATGACCTCTGGGAGTCGCTTCCAACTCTGATCATTTAATGATTCTATGATTCCTTTGCTTACAGTTCAAGGAGGAATGATGTTTGGAAAGAGCTCAGAGATGATTTGCAAGAATAATTAGATTATAAGAAAACATGACTCATAGCAAAAAAAAAATCCCAATCTCTTTATCAAAGATAAAATGAAGGTTTGAGGTGATATTAGTCTACATATACCTATATGAGGGAAAAAAAATTACAAGTGTTATTCTAAAAGTCATGGTCTAGCTACAGTAATGTCTAATTCAGGCTAGCCTGATGCCCTGTGTCACAGGTCAAGGTAGTTAACCACACTGGTCCTTTTGGACCATATCACCTATGACTGCTGAAAAACTACTTATTTCAAACCAAGCAGAATTACAAGTTGGATTTTAATAATTTGAAGTAAGTTTATATATGGTTATATTGTTGAGACAGACTTTGGTAAAAGATTGTATCTTAAAAGGTTTGTCTTGTCTGAGATAGGACCTTCCAAGAAGGAATAAAAACTGACTAATGGAATAATGAGGCTTAGTTATGGATGACATAACTCAAATATACAGTGAAAAGGACTAACCTTTTTCAGGACACAGAATAATATCTATAGAAAGGTATTTTTCTGGTTTTTAATCCAACTGAGGTTTGAGGTGGTCCGTTAACGTCTAACACATAATCACTTAAGATAATTAGGAATGAGAAAAGTGGTTCAGTTAGAACAGGAGATGAACCACCTCTTTCTCAGATTGCAAAAAATCATGGAAGACCATGTGAAGACAGTCAGGGGAAATGCTCCCATAGTTTAAAAAGAACAAGTAATTCACATTCCTAGTTCTGCTCTGAAAACATAGAGTAAAAACAAGTCACAGCTGCTGCCTGAACTACAAGCACAGTTGCATGCAGATATAGAGAGGCAGCTTCAGAAAGCAATGTAGCATCACTTCTGTAACAGCAGACAAATGGCTAGCCATATCACTCAATAAGCTGTGATTGCTGTGCCAAAGAGGATACTCACTGATGTTCAAAATGTTGCAGTGCACAGAAGGGAACAATAAGAGGAATGACAACATCACCATCAACCATTGCTCTGTTATGGGATGCTGCTTAACAACTTGTCTGTCTTAGCATACTTTGCTTCATGGATAGAAAAGATAAAATGTCGTTGACTAAACTCAGTTCTTGCAACTGCCTGATCTGTCTGAGTGGAGAACCAGTCAGAGATATCTGCAGAAGGAAGTGCCATACCCATGAAAAGCTGATGATGAATCTGAACTTTTGCTTAGATTGAGGAGAGAATCCCTTATCCAAGATTCTCTGGTCTGGAAGCAAGGCTGGAAATATCTCAAACAGGATTTACTGAAAGATTTCCAGAAGAACTCGGTTTTAGCTGGGTCAGTAGGACAGCAAGAATAGCCTTTCTGGGATATTTTGGTATAGCTGTTTCCTGTCTCAGACACAAACAGAATATTTGGTCTTTTCCCTCCTCTCTTTTCTCCTCTGTTCTTCTCTCTTATCTCTTCTCCTCCTCCTCTCCCTTTCCTCCTCTTTCCTTCTCTTTCTCCTTCTCATTTTCTTCTTTTCCTTTCCTATTCTTTTTCTTTTTCCTCCTTTCTTCTCCCCAGCCACCCCCCACACACACTACTTTCAAAGTTTCCAGTTCAGTGTCTGGTTCAACTAGAGGTTAGGACAAAAGCTTGGATCAATCCCATTTATTTTGCTTGAAATAGATTCATCAGTTGCACTACATGTTTCCTAAATAAGACCAGTGCACAGCAGAGTCCAGGGCTTTTCAGAGAAATAAGAGTATTTGTTGCAGAAAGGAACTGAGAAGCTGAATATTATTGTTCTCTTTACGACTACTGTATATACAGAAAAAGCATATGTATGCATATGTGCACACACACAAAGCCAGCTTCTATCCTCAGTTATGCATACCCTCTTCCCATTGAAGCATGGAAGCCACACACATGCATCTGAGGGAAAAATGTGGAGCCAACAGCTGGATGTTTTAGTGTAGCCACATTAATTACAGAGCTCAATGACCACTGCATGCAACTGAATCTCTGACCACACTTTGCAGAAGATCAGCTTTGTAATGCTGTTCCCAGCTCCTGGATGACAGAGAGCAATGTCTGAGTGAAAAAAAAAAAAAACAAAACCACAGTTTTGAAAATTCTCACCTGTTCTTTCTTTCCTTGCACACTGGCATTGGTACCCATCCCTCCTTCAACCAATTGTTATGCTCATGGCCACACACAAAGCCTGCCTGGATGCCAAATAGCTCATAAACCAAGCACTGCAATCTCCTTTGTTGGCAGTACTTAGTGCTATGGATGCAACGGATAGTGGTGTGGCTGATTTCACGAGTCTTTCTTTAGCTGCTTCTGTTAACATTTCAAGGTTTGGCTGGCACAAGACCCTCCCAGCTGCCTTCTCTCACTGGCTTGGTTCAAAGGCCCAAACGAGTTGAATGCTTATAGGCTGGCTTTACATTGTCTGGTATGTACGTGCACATGCAGCACATAGCTGCATTTATTAAGCTGAAAGTACATACATCTGTACATACATGTCCCTATAGACAGTTGAACAAATGAACATTAATTTACAACTCATGATAATAAAAAATAAATTTTAAAATTAAGTATTTTAAAATTATAAAAATTATGTTATACTATTAAGCACTGGGCAAAAAGGATATAATGAAAAATCTGTGACATAAAATTAGTTCATAATATATGTCCTGTATTTCTGGGTGTTGTATGAGGCCTTAAGTATGAAATGCTCACCTGAAAAAAGGCAATATGCTTCTGTGGCATAGAAAAGAGTCTGACATCATACATCGGATTCCAGCCCCACCTTTGGTGTCTTTGACAAAAAACATGCATCTTGGCCTAAAAGTCAGGTGGAATTATAGCAGGTTGAATTCTGCTCTCTGTGGCTCATTAACTACTTGTTTACCTCTTCCTTCGTTTTAGTGAAGGAAAAAAAGAGAAAGGTTCATTCTTTGCATGCATCCACTTCTTAAAAACAAAGGAAATACAAATTACTCTTCCCTAAAAATCTGCACCAGTGCACAGCAGGTGAAGAGTTACCTTCTAACAGTGCATCATTAATTTTGATTTACTTACCTAATGCTGAATACACCTTTGGAAGGTGGAAGAAAAGGTGAAAGTGCTTTTAGAATGCAAATAATTAGCTTGGCTGATTTCTTTACGGATACAATTAAGTCAGAAAGACTGACCACATTTTGCCAGCTGGAAATCCTACCCTACAATGCAAGAAGGGAGTAACACTGCTAGCATTTAGAGGAACAAGGCAACAAGGGAAAGCATTGCCACCGCAAAAGCATACCACATCAGTGGACATCTGCAGTTAATAACAGGTTTTGGGGGCAGTTAATTCAATTGTACACTAGTTGATTTTGTTTTTTCTCCCAGAAAATTTTGCAAGATTGGCAATTATTTTTTTTTTTAATTTATTGACCCTAAGAAATATCATGTTAATGAAGAGATTCCAACACAGAGGATTCTGTAGCCCCAGGTTAAAAATCTTGCTCTATTTTGTAAGTTAAAAATAAATTACAGTCTCATAATGTATTACGAAAATTAAAAAAAAAAAAAAAACAAAACCAAAGCAAAGCCAACAAAACCACAAAAACCCCACACCACAGAATCAGTGGTATTCCAATACGGAATGAAGCTGTATTTTTCACAGCAATACCCAATGCAATTAAAGTAACAAAGAAAATACTAGAAGAATGGAGGATAGCTATGAAGCACTTACAGCTGAGATATTTCCATTTTCTTTCTGTAGACCTTGCATTCCAAATGTTCACTTAGCCCTCACCACCTGTCCCTGTTCTTTCATGGGTGAGATTCACTCATTCACTTCTATTCTCTATACTGTTAATGGAAAGTGCCATCCCTTGAACCCACCTTTGTGTAGCTAAGGTTCTCTATTTTCTTTTGCCCTCTTAATATAACACTCTGCCAGCAATAAGTACACCTAGACTCTTTATCGCTTCACACTTCCTTCACTCCTCTTTGGAAGGTATTTGTACTTGTTGATTTGAAAAGACAATGAAAATAAAAAGAGAAAAAATGGATCAGAGACTGCCGAGTAAATGGAGGTCATAAATCACATTCTTTTTGCTGATAATAATTATTGCAACATAGATTTAAGTAGTCTAACTTTATAAAGATGTATTTTCTCAATGTTTTCTCAAGCATATTACAGCATATACTCATTAAATACACATCCCCCAACTTTCCAGTTTTCAGGATATGGGAACCTTTGTTCTGAGACTATAATATTCAGCATTAAAAACCTGATCATGTAGTAATGTCTGGGTTCTGATACAGCTCTGCAAAGAAAGACCAAAACAACAAAATCGGTTTCTCGCATTTTAACAAAGCATTTAAAATATTTATATGATGGTTCTTTCTAAGAAATTATATTTTGAAATTATGTATGTAGATATACTGAAAGTATCTAGAAATATCAAGAAAATTCACTTTAAAAATATAATCATCTAGCTTTTAAATTTTGGTAGAGGAAGACAGAGTAAAAATACCAAAATATTTACAGTTAAATTCTTGTGTTTCCATTTTTGTCTTACTTCTCTCTGTGCAAATTCTATAGAATCTATGATTCTGTAGAATCATAGAACCACAGAATGGTTTGAGTTGGAAGGGACCCCAAAGGTCATCTAGTCCCAACCCACCTGCCATAGGCAGTGACACCTCTCAGTAGACCAGGTTGCACAAAGCCCCATCCAACCTGGCCTTGAACACTGCCAGGGAAGGAGCAGCCACAGCTTCTCTGGGCAAACTGTGACAGTGCCTCACCACCCTCACAGGGAAGAATTTCTGTTGCAGTGATTTCACATGTATGAAACAACATCTGCTGTAGTTTGGGTAATTCTGCTGAAGACATGGCTATGCGTGAGCAGGGCAAAGCTATGTAGAAATACCCACGTATTCACTGAATTACTTAAGAGACTTGGGCAGGAGAGTTTCTTTAGTGGGATCAAACGCTTTGGGAAAAACCCCCATTGTTATCTCCCTGTATGCAGATTAACACAGTTAGGACTGATTCCTATAGATGTTTAGCACTGCCTACTCTTATTTTATATTTTGTGACTTAAATTCTTTAATGGACAACCCTTGAAGGATACCTTCTTATAGCTTGATCTAATTTTGATTCAGAACGTGTGAGGCTTGGACTGCATCAAATATCTTGATGCAGGATATAGCACATGTCACTTTTAATAGGGCAAAAGAGACAACACTGCCTGCCTTGCAACCTGATCAAGAAGCTGAAGCAGCAGATGGCAGAGATTTGCTGCACTGACTATCTGATTTAATCTAACTCTCCAGCAGCGTTGGGTTCGTTCATGCTATACTGTTTTATGATTTCACTACCTCAACTGCTCCTTTTATGCTGAAATTCTGCAGCTAGACAGACATGACTATTTTCTGTTAAATATTTCAAATATTTTTATTTAAGTGACTTTTAATTCGGCAATTGAGATTCTGCAACAATGTAACTATGCATGCATATTTTTATATGCATGTTGCTACATTTATTCATAATCTTTATTGATTTACTTCCATAAATATTTGATTATACTATTCAAGCATATGTTTACATACCAGTAGTGAAGCATAGTGGTCAATATTTGATTCTCATGCACAGATTCACAGCAGAAGTGTTAAAGATCCTGAGTGGATAACATGGGCACACTTTTCCTCATGTTTTGGAACACAACTCTTCCTCATTATCAAAAAGTTGTGCAAGATTTAAACATCTATAACTTTGTAAGTTTGATTAATTTTCAGTGTTAAGCACTGATGCAACAGGCAGGTACGTCCGACCTACTCAGGTAGATTCTTGTTGTTTGAGAGAAAAAGGCATAAGCAAATCACATTTTTATCTGGTATTTCAAAACTGTTACTCAGGATGAGATGAGGGGCTTTCTAGGAGTATCTGTTTCTTACGCAGTCTTGAAAAGGTGACTGGGATACCTGTTAAGCATAGACTTCTACAGCACAGATAAGTACTCTAGAGACAATTTGAAAACTAACATTGTTGTCTCTGACTGTAATGGCATTTGTTTTATAAGTGCACCCTGTCAGGGAGAGCTATAGTGAGTTCTTAGGTGCATACTTTAGGCTGTTAAGTTTAATTACCAATTTTCCCTGTGATTTCCTCCAATTCACTAGAACTACTTCTTGGCCACATTTTTTTTTTGCTATGAATAACACAGAACACGTCCCTCTATCCTCTCCTCATGAAAAGACCCATATATAGTTACATCCCTATATGCAAGGACAGAAAACTAAATATAGTGAGTTCTGTGTAGCAGAGGTTTTCTATTAACAAATGTATGATAAATAACAAGATAGATGAATAAACTTCTTGTATCCATTACACTTCTGCAAATGTAATCTGTTTCTACTATAGCATTGACTTGTATAAGTGTCTGCTGCCGACGTAAGATAGGAGCTGAAAAAGAAAATAAATTAATTTGATTTATGTTCTGAAGGCCAATTGCCAGCCCAGTGGTTTTTATTATGCCAGTACCCAATGGCATGTGAAATGTCTCATGTTAATTCAGCAGAAACTTAGTCCAGAGACCTTTGCTTGTGTCTTTACCAAGCTGCACTACTAAACCATTCAGATCAAAATAAACAGGAAAATAGATCATAAAGGAATTACAATCCCAAAGGTAGTTGACTGAGGCTCAGATGCTCTTGGCAGCATTACAAATGATGTGCATATGATCAGTAAAAAGCATGGAAAAGATGCAAAGGATAATGATATATTTTGCTATTGTGTTTGTTTTTCTTCTATTTTGTTCCAAAACTCAACAAACTAAACAACATCAAAAGAAAACAAAAGAAAACCTTCATCTTTCCATAGCTATCATCCATCATGAAAAGATTGAGAAAATAAATTAAAAAAAAAAAAAAGTAAAACTTCCAGTCATACTCATTGTTTAATCCTTGCATTAGCTTCAAGGCAAATTCCTCCCAGAAATCTCTGGGAGAACACTGCAACTTCTAGCCAGATTTAAGTTGTCAGAAAAAATAATTTTCATCCCTAAAAATAATAATAAAAAACCTAACATGAATCCAACAAAATTTCTTTCTATTCTAGAAAAAATATCTTTTAAAAATTGAAAAAAGTGATATTTTCTGACAAAAGATCCAAAAAATATCTAAAGTTTGTTAAAATACATTCTATGCCAAATAAAATTTGAAAACAAAAATATTCACGAGTTTCAACTTATGCTCTGTGATCATTCTATACATCTTTACATGAATGTTTTGTACTCTAAATTCACTGAACCTTTACCATGGGCTGTGAAGGAGGATTTAGTGTGTACAGGAACTTTATGCAGAAATGTTCATGTTGGGTTTTGTGTTTTGATTCTAAGGAGGTATCTTGGTAGCTTTGCTTGTGATAGTGTCCCTGAAAACTTCCTTTTGCACAAATAAATTAATAAAAATCCATATAAAAGCACTGAATGTGAAACCCTCGTGAATGTGAAACCCTACAAAAAGAAAAAAAACAAAACAAAACAAAACCCTAAAAACTAAAAACAACCCAGCCTCAAGTGCTATAATCTAAAAAAAAAAAAAAGAGATTTTGTTTTTTTTTGGTTCTTACTTTCCACATCAGCTTGGACAAGTCTGTATATAGTTGTCAGCTTTAGTTCCCCCACCATCATAATTTGTAGTATTATTTTCAGGTTATTATCAAATTATGTAACTGCCAGAAAACCTGTTACTGGAGCTTGGCAAACTAACAGACATGGATGAGAGACTGGATCTCTATAAAAATCCCCTAAAATAGCGCTGCGGGCTATTCCACTTTAGGAAGGACTGCACTTCTAGTGCATGTGACATCCCTGTCATGTGTGTAAGGAGGGAAAATTGCTCTCTAGCACACACAAAGCCACAAGCTATAAATTCACTACGCAAACAGATAAAATGTTAAAGCGTGCTTCTCCTTCCCCAGTATTGATTGCACTTGCAGCTCCCTCTTATCAGCTCAGGTCTCTCTGCACACACACATAAAATTAAGGTGATTGTTAAAGACTTACAGGTTAAAACCATAAATAAACTATAGTCAATCAATAGTTGTAATGTACCCCATCTTTTTCTTTTATCACTCAAGTGTGAAACACAGGCACAACCATTGAACATCGGTTTAATTGAATCACAGTTGCTTAAGTGTTCTCGAGAGGTGATAAATTAAAAGATGTTATGCATGAAAGAAATAGGTTTCTGCGCGTTGGAGAAGCAATATGGCATGAACCTAGTAATAAATTGTTGGTTATCCACTAACACCAAATTGCTACCAATAAAAATTATCTGTGAGCATTTAAACAAGGAAGAACGAGTAAATAGAAAATCCTACCCCAGATGTGATTTTGGTTTGCTCTTTATTTGTCAAATTAATGCCAGGTTAACGGGAAAGTTGGGTAAATTATATCTTGAAGACAATTATTTTAGTGAATCTAATTTATTTTCTCTTAATTTAATGTTCCCCAGAAGATTGTTGGTTGGATGATTTTATGGCTGTTTTCCAAATTTTAAGACCATGACCTTTCATTTTTGGCTTTTGTCTTTTTCTCTGAAAAATATTCTTGTCAATTTCTAAAGGTATTGGAATTCAGAAATTCAAACTACTGTATTTGTTTTCCCAAATCATATGGTACTGGCTAAGTGAAGTTGGTGAATATGGGAAAACGCTTTTCTGCAGACCATTTTTTATAATTTAATGCTTGCTTTTTTTTTTTTTTTTCTTAAAAGCTTTTGAGTTAAGTCATGACCTTTCTAAAGCTAGCTGATTTCAGCAAGGGCAAGAGGTTATATTGCATGCCTTGTAAGTAATTTAGAAAGACAATGGGAAAACACAACAAAACAAACCAGGAAAGGCACTTAGAAAATAACCAAAAAGAATGTTTTAGGTAAATTTAACAATATTCCCCAATTACAATCCCATATTGTGTTTTCTCCTCTACTGTTTTTAGCTGGGATAGATTTAATTTTCTTCATAGAAGCGTTTAAGTCACTGTGGTTTGTATTTTTGCTGGAAACAAGGTTGGTAACACAGGGATGTTTTAGTTACTGCTGAGCAGTGCTTACACAAATCCAAGGCCTTTTCTGCTCCTCTACCCACTCCACCAGTGAGAAGACTGGGGGTGCACAAGGAGTTGGGGGGGCATAGCCAGGACAGCTGACCCTAAATTACCAAAGGGTAATATAGTATGTCCATATAGTATGACATCATTCTCAGCATATAGAGCTGGAGGAAGAAGGAAAGGAGGACATTTGCAGCAAAGACGTTTGCCTTCCCAAGTCACCGTTACACATAATGGAGCCTTGCTGACCTGGGGAGGGATGAACACCTGCCTGCCCATGGCGAGCGGGGAATTCATTCCTTGGTTGTTTTTTTTCTTTTTTTTTTGCTTGTGTGCATGGCCTATTAAACTGTCTTTATGTCAACCCACAAGTTTTCTCACTTTCACTCTTCTGCTTCTCTCCCCCATCCTGCTGGGGAAAAGTGAGTCAGCAACTGGGTGGTGCCCAACTGCCTGCTGGGGTCAAACCACAACAGGCCCCTAAATTATGAAGCATTAAGGCTTCCAGCATATTTGGCTAACAGTCAGAGTAAAGTATGAGAAGATATTCAGTGCTGATGGAACTGAATGGAAAACCATCCCATGAGCATTAACTGTGCTATGCTGGTATACTGTAGAAATATTTTACAGGGTAGAGCAGAACCCCAGTGGAAAAACTCCACCCCTTCAGTTGGAGATTGATTAACTCCTCAGATTCGCGCTCAAGCCAGTTTAGTTCTTCAGCTGCAATCTTATCTGGACTCGTTCTTATCAAACTTATAGTTAGAAAAAAACAATCCACCTCCTTTTTTCTTTGCTGACATGTTGAGTTCTATAGATTCCTCTCTTGTAGTTCCTCTCCTTTTTTTTTTTCAGCAATTTTTCACAACACTCTCCCTTCCTTTTCTCTCTTTTCTCATGTTAATTGAAGTCTTTGACATTGAAGAAAAGAACATAGCCATAGTTTTATTAAAAATAAAGTGTAATCATATAATTCAGAAGCCTCATTTAATAGCACACCCCAAATAATTCCAAAGCTCAGAGCTACTCCTGCTCCCTTGCCTGAACATGGAGGCTGATGCTGGTTTAGCTTTTAACACAGTTCAGGCTATTAATTCATCCATCCGCAGATCTGAATTGCACTTGTGAGATGCCAGTGCTTGTTCTACATCACACAGAGCCCAAGGGATCAATGCCTGGCGCCAGATCCAGTGACACAGGGTGTCCTGTGTGCATGTTGCTCAGGCTCTCCTCTCCTCTCCTCTCCTCNCCTCTCAGATATGATGACCAGAATATAAGAACTGTGTTACATTTTACCAAACAAATAATTGGGTATCATACCAAAGCTGTGTGTTGCAAGAAGTCTCACCTTTTCTCCTATGAGTACAGGCTGAGGGAGTTGGACTTGCTCAGCTTGGAGAAGAGAAGGCTTGTGGAAGACCTTAGAGCAGCCTTCCAGTACCTGAAGGGACCTACAGGAAAGCTGGGGACTGTTTGTAAAGGCATGTAGCAATAGGAATGAGGATCAATGGTTTTAACCTAGAGCAGGGTAGGTTTAGATTAGACATGAGGAAGAAGTTCTTCTCTATGAGGATGGTAGATCACTGGAACAGGTTGCCCAGAGAGGTTGTGGAGGCCCCATCCCTGGAAATATTCAAGGTCAGGCTTGATAGGTCTTTGAGCAACCTGATCTAGTGAAGATGTCCTTTCTTACTGCAGGGGGACTGGACTTGATGACTTTAAAAGTCCCTTCCAACCTAACACATTTTATGATTCTATTCTATGATTTTAAGGCATATGAAAAGTCTCTGTGGGAGTGATCAGTGTCTCTACTCCAGCTGACTGTTGGGAACAGCCTTGAACAGGTTTGCCCCCCCAAAACACATCTGAATTTGGAATCTGGAAGTGATTGATTTTTCCAAAAACAAGAGATCAGGGCTGAATAGAGAACTGAGATGTAAAGGCAGAGAAGATATTCTCATATTCCTGCAGACTCCCAATCTGGATATCTCATTTTGCTGCGCAAGTTTACCGGTGTTACGAGTGAATCTTTTGGCATATCAAAAACAGGCTTTTCATGTGTCAGAAGTTTCTGCTTCATCAGACAAACAGATCATAATATTTGGATATTGCTGAAAATTTTAAGACTTTGGTTGGGAAACACCTCCAAATTACACTAAGGGAAACTAAAATTGAAGATCCAAACTTATTAAAAAAGTACAAATAAAGTCAAATTTCTTTTTTCAGTCTTCAGTTATTTTGAAAGGTCAAAAATATCTTCAGGATTTATTGATAAGGAATAACATTTTCTGTGGAAAAATAACATTAATCTCTTTTTCCATTATGTTTCTTAAAAAACATGTTATCTTTTGTTTATTTATCTGGGTGGTAGCATAAAGCTGTAAGAGTTTCCAGCAGCAAAACATTTATCTTTTTTTATTCAAACTTACAAAATAAATTCCTATATACTGGAACATTTTAAAACAAAACAGTAAATTAAATGCAGTACTGCTTCATGTTCTTTGGGCTCACTTCTCAAGATTCATAATCAGAGTGAATATGTTAGGTCTTTGGGGAATGTGTGATAAAAACTGTGCCTGTTTTTACATTTCTGCACTTAAACAAAGATTTTATAGTTCCACCCAATTTAATACTGAAATCCTAGCTGTCAGAACCTCATACACAAAGACAGTATTTCTCAATGTACGTGAGTGATAAAGTAGTCTCTCTTTCATGTTTGAGAAAGGCTATGCAAAGAAAAAGCCCAGGAACAATTCTTGCTAACCCAAGATTTTTCCCTAGGTGTCTGCCCCAAGCACATTTCATTGTCATTAGAGAGACACAGGCACTTCCAAGGGGCTATCTGGACCTGACGGACTCAACCAGTGTCTGCAAGGCAAGGATGACAATGCTTCTCTTAAAGTTCTTGACAAGTGTTTCAGAAATGATAGAATGAATTACAAAAAGATAAGAATTAAATTTTCTTTCTCAATCTAGTTGGTTTGGTGTTTAGCTGAAGATTTGTTTGAACAACCTTTTCAATTATGGAAATATTATTAGGACACTTGAAGCATTCTGCTTTGAGAAAACTCCCATTAGATGATGCTGGCTGTACAACACTTAAGGAAAAAACCCTTCAACAAATAAACAAAAGCAAAAATCAAAACAAAGCCTAAATCAAGAAGTAAGAGCTACCACGGATTAATCTCACAGCTGCAGGGCAAAGCCACCTGCCTGATTTGTGAAATCATGTGTGAGGAAGACAGAGAATCACAGAGATTCTCTGTCTTTCTCACACAGACAGTCTTCCTCTGAAGACAGAGAATCACAGAGATTCTCTGTCTTCAGAGAATGTTAGGAGTTGGAAGGGACCTAAAAAGATCATCTAGTCCAACCCCCTGCCTAAGCAGGATCACCAAGATTAAATCACACAGGAATGTGTCCAGATTGGTCTTGAATGTCTCCAGAGAAGGAGACTCCACAACCTCTCTGGGCAGCCTGTTCCAGTGATCTGTCACCCTCACAATGAAAAAGTTTTTCCTTACATTCACATGGAACTACCTATGTTCCATCTTGGACCCATTTTCCCTTGTCCTATCACTGACCATCACTGAGAAGGGCCTGGACAGAAAAGACGGAAAAAGCTCACCCAGGTGAATTTAGACGTGAAAGGATCACAGGAACACAGAATCACAGACAGACAAAAAGAAGAGAAACTTTTTCTGTCACAAGACAGAAAAAAAGAAGCATCTGGTGCACAAAGCTGGACCTGGGGACTGAGAATGGGAGGAATGGATGCATCTGTGAAGCTGACTCCCTTTCAAAGAATACCCTGCTTTCACCTGCTTGGCCATGTCAGGACACAGAGAAAGAGAGAGAAATTTCATAAACACTAGTATGCCTTAAGCATGGCAAATATTTCCACCCAAGGTTTACAATTTGGGCAATTATAAATTTGGAGAAAAGTCCGTGTTTCTTTAATATGCATCTCATTTGAAAGCAAAAGGGAGATAAAGAAGAAAATCAAGACCTCTAAGTCTTGGATGCTCTTTAACTCCGTGAAAATACATTGAGAAAAATAATGTTTTCTGCCAAACAAAACTCAGATTCAGACTAATGTGGTGGATGCCCCAAACCTGGAGGTGTTCGAGGCCAGGTTGGATGGGGCCCTGGGCAACCCTGTCAAGATGCAGGCCTGGAGGTTGGTGGCACTGCCTGTGGCAGAGGGGTCAGAACTCGATGATCTTTGGGTCCCTTCCAGCCCAGACCATTCTGTTATTCTGTAATGCATCTCTCAGGCCATATGTGGTAGGTGCCAGCTTCAGGGCATTTTCAACCTCATATCACTTATTTTAGGAGTCTTTTCACCCAGCTTTCCCATCTAACAATTGCTCCCTGTAATCACTGAGGATTCATGTGAAGAGAGAGAGACTGATCAGCAAAATCTCCTCCTGGTAATGCTGGTTGTAGGAAATGCCCAGAGGAGCACCAATATCATTGAGGAAAGGCTGGATGGTTACAGAGATGTCTTACTTCTAGGCAATAGAAGCACAATGTGGGAAATTCCAACAACATGCAAATTTGGGGTAAAAAGACATCATCCAGTCATATGCTGCCTGTATGGAGATAAAAGTTTCTGAACCTCTGGATGGTCTGCAGATGAAAGGCTTTGTGTAGGTGGTCTGAGTACGACTCTAGTTGTGTAGTTACTTTTGGGGAAAATTATTCCTTTCACTTCTTTATCACAGCAGGTTTAAGTCCAAAATGTTAAATTGGTAGAGTGTAATTAAACTTATTCACATGCTTTAAACAACTAACAGTGCAAACAGAATGAAGATCAGACAAGCTGGTGTCAGAGTATGTTCTTGCTTTTCATTAGCATTCAGGTTCCTGAGAAATGACACATTCTGAATGTCGATCAAATTGATTTATTTCCATTAATTGCAAGTACCAATTAATTGCTGGCTGCATTAATGAGAAATCAGATAATTTTAATAGAAAGATCTAAACCCAGTGTTCCATGACACTGTTGCCAGCCTCTACAGTAGTCCTATACTTAATGGTGAGAACTCAGAATTTTACTGCAAATAGGAATATTCCCGTTGACTTCAAAAGCAGCCAAGTAGCACCCAGTATAGCATGGCCTGTCTGAAAACAAGCCAGTATCTATCTTTCTGTGCTTCTTCCCCACAGAAATTATTTTTTCTCTTCCTCTGACTACATCAGTTCTTGTAGGTCTGCAGAATTTATTATGGTTGCATTATAGGCTTCGTGGACCACACAAGGGACCCTTAAGGAAACATAAAGTATAGATCTATAGTAACTTTTTTTCTTCTCCTAGAGGGGTTTTGATTTTTTTCTCAGTGTTCATAAGCAAGCTAATTTTTCAAATCGCTGCCATTGTTGTGATGTTTGTCTAGATTTATAAATTTAGAAGAGATGCCTAAAAAGAATACTAAATTGGTTAAGGGAAACACGTCATATTCAAAGGGAAGCACAAAAATTTGGCTCCTTTAAACCCAGAAGGAGAAGGGCTGAGAAGGAATATGCTTGGTCTCTATAAAAACATTGGCATCTGAATACTGGATATGGTTCCATCTACTTTCAGCTCCTAAAAAAATGCTATTCCAAAGAGAAAATACCTGTCTTGAGTAAACCTAGGTGGAAAATCATAGAGATTCCTACTTCTGTGAGTAAGCAGGTTTCAGGAGAGCTTTTTAAGTGGATTGGAGTAGAAAATCCCAAGCAGCTTCTACAGAGGAACATTTTCTGCAGTAATGTATTAAATTACATAAATAATTATGAACTTATTACTTAAATAATTATTAAATTATTAAATGCTGGTATAAATACTGATAACCAGAAAACAGTGGATAGAAGAAAAAAAATGAATACTTACTGGTTGGGCTTCCAATTGAGTCAGTGGATTTATTCTGCAAAATTTAAAGTCTAATAATCCTTTTCAGTTGATGATCTTATTGCATATTAGTGAGTAGACTGTATTTGAATTAAATATAAGGGAAAATACAAAATATATACGTTAGCATATTTTAAAAATTGCTTGTTTCCGAGCAGTTAAAGACAGAAAGCACATGAAGACATTGATAAGGTCAAATACTAATTTTTACCTTTAGTAATACTTGATTTTAAAGTCTTTAACTGAGAAAATAAACATTCTTTTAATGCTAGTTTCATGTGCAGCTCAGTGTTAGTCACTGTATCTGTGGACCATATAATAAATATTATTGTGTGGCACAACTTGGTATTTTGTTCTAAATCATGTTTCTGTAATGAGGATTGAAATAACAGCTAAGAAGGAGGTTCTTAGGCTGAGCTTATTGTTTGGTGGTTTGGCAGTAATATTTCCTCGCACTGATTGTAAGAATACACAATATTCATTAAAATGGTGTTCTCAGAGCCTGTCTCTCAGGTAGTTCTGCAGAGTCAGACACCAAATTCTCTCTAAGATTCCTCAAAAAGTTTTGCCCTCAGCCATTTTGCAACAACTCCTGAGTAGTCCTGCACTCAAAGGGAGCAGCCAGAAAACACAAATTCTGGGGGAAGGATGGTTTAATACTTGCCAGGCTCAGCACGTGCTCAGGTGAAGGCCAGCTCCCACAGAGGCAGAAGGATGGACAGGCAGGCTGGACCAGGGCCACCTTAACATCATGGACCATTCAGTGGGGTTAGCGGTATCACTAAACATGACTCTAACTCTGAGCGGCCTAAAGACAAAAGGAAAAAGGAAACATCCAACATCCTCTTGGAATTGATCACACAAAGAAATAAGAAAGCAAAAGATGTCAGGACAATGCACATCCCATCCTTGCCCAGCACTGCATACCATCACAACAACACTCCAGCTCACTGCTGACTTCTTGTGAGGACAAGGGGCAGCTCGGTTCAGCCCTCTGAGAAGCAGCATCTTATGGCGGGTATCCTAAATGGCTCGTTCATAATTATCTGAAGGATATCACTGGGGGAGCTTGGCACAGCTTACCAGGCCCAGCTCGTACCCACAGCAGCAACAGCCTACTTGCTTCAACATGCACATGTATTCTCTCTCTCAGACCTTGTTAGTAAGTTTATAGTTACTGTAATTTCTTTTTTTATTTCACTTTAAGTACTTGAATTAAATCATGGAAGCCGTGAACCACCTAGGGATCTTTCTAGGAAGAATAAGTACACCCAACCTCCACTCCCCGCCCTCTGCATACACGTGCGTGCACACACACATACACTTTATTTATGATTTTGTTTCCACCTGCACTGACATGGCTGGGAATTTACAAGGCATTGAAAAAGTTACAAGCAGTACCTCAGAAATTCCACATTTTACTGAACTGTGTTATTATAGCACATTTGTCAGGCAGCCAAATGCTATGTCAGCCCCGTAATTGATTTACGGCAACATCTGTAAGAGTGTTTGAGGAAGAGGTGAAGACCAATGTCCAGTTTTGAGTCCAGTGTTTCAAATGAACTAATGGTGGTAAGACATTCAGAAACAGAAAATATTAAAAATAAACAACATATTTGAAGGAATATGTGATAAATGTTACAGAAGGTAGGAGGAGGGGAGAGAGAGAAATAAAAAAAATAGAAGAGTGTATTGCTTTCTAGACAGGAGAAAAACCACAGTCTTTCCAGGCATGTTTTAACTTAGCTATATAAAACACCTGGTCCTAAAAAAGCAGACCTTTTTTCTGATTTTTTTTCCTGAGGAAAATATGAAACTTGAACAGGAAGCCCACATAGGCTCAAAACTCCTTTGTGAAAGACCTCATTAAAAAAAAAAAAAAAAAGAAACCCAAACCTCATCTACTGCATATAATAGTTACTTTGTAATTGCTATGAACTATAAGAACAAAACCCTACTTTTCCATTTAAGAATCTTCATGTGAGAAGAAATTATTCCCACCACTATCGAAGAACTGGAAAAATTTGCGTGGAGTAAAGAGGTCAGAAGGCCTTTCCCAGATCCCTCTCCTCAGCCTCTGCACCCACAATAACTTGTATTTGTTTGCTTACTGAGTATTTTCTCTGCAAGAGCAGCATGTTGAAGAAAGCAGGGAAGATAGCTGATGATATGTGGCAGAGCTGAATATGGCTTGTATCATCCTGCAGCATGGTGCTGTTGAAGGCGATGTTTTTTTTAAAAAGGAAATTAAATTGATCAAACGTGATAAACTTTAAGAAGTTTCCTCAGCTGCCCTGTTTGAGAGACGATGATGCCTTTTGTTTGCACTTCTGTTCACCTGGAAGGATGATTTGGGCAGTGTTCACACAGCTCCAGTTCAAGATCTGCTGGAACAAGGCTTGCCCTGGGTTGGGGGTCACCCCTCTCACTGTGGCTCCCCTGCCTGCAACACACATGCCAGCACCTCTGGACAGTCCACTCGGTGCTTGTTCAGAAGTAAACCCACCTTGGGTTATGCAGAAAGTGGAGGGACCACCTTCATAGAATTGTCAAAGTGTGAAGAGACCAGGACATCTATTAGAGTGCCTTATTATGAGGAGAGGCTGAAGTCCCTTGGTTTGTTCAGCAAGGGGAAGAGAAGGCTGAGGGGAGACCTCATGGTGGTCTGTGTGAGAGGAAGTGAAGGGGCAAGTGCCGATCTCCTCTCTTTGGTGACCAGGGATAGATCCTGAGGTAGTGGTATGAAGCTGAGACTGCAGAGGTTTAGGCTGGACATTAGGAAGAGGTTCTTTACTGTGTGGTTGGACACTGGAACAGGCCTCCCAGGGAAGAGGTCACAGCACCCAGTGTGTTGACTGAGTTCAAGAAGCATCTGGCTGATGCACTCAGTCATATGCTCTGACCTGGCTGGTCCTGTGGAGCCTGGATCCTTATAAGTCACTTCCAACTCAGGATATTCTAGGATTCTGTGATTCTATGATTTGTAATCACACAGAGAAATATTAAGCCTGACTCTTTACCACTGTAGAAATATCTTGACTCGGAACAGCTAAGGAGAAATTAGGAAGAGAAACATGCTCTGGCAGCAATGAGAATCAGTCTTCAGGGAGCTGACAAACTCAGATCAAATGAATTTGGGAAGAGGGGTGTGTGGTGGGGAAAGAACGAGCAACAGCTCTGCCCACGCCAGTCTCTGTGCCTGGTCTGTGTTGCCTTGATAACCCAAAAGGTTCTGCACTCTGTATTGCAGTTCTGAAGGAAAAGGCCAGCTCTTAAAAACAAAAATAATTTTGCATCAACAATTAGTTTCAGAATTAAAAATCAAAGCTTCTTTTTTTTTTCATATTTTTTTGATATTCTGATTTAAGCAATTTAGTAAAACCAGTTCAGTGGCTCAGCATCACAAAACTTTTTTATGTCATTTTTTCTTTTCTTTTAAAACTACTTTGAGTGAAAAATGCTATTTCAGACGAAACTGCTAGAGTGTGCTGGTAGGTGAAATAACACAGTTGTCACAAGCTACAGAGCTATAAACAAACGTTTTTAAAAAGAGGCACTGAAGAACCTCGGTTTACATTAAAGCATAATTTTATTCATCAGTACATCTTTCTGATTAGTTATATTTTCCATCCTCACCAAGATTTCACTACTTTGCCTACTGTGTGGTCACATTTACGTGAAATTTAACTCATTCTAAGTACTATTTTACACATAGGCTTTTTTCCCCTTGCCAAACCCTGCGAGCAGATTAACTTTCCCTGCTTGCAACAAACACCTACAAGGCCGCTGCGAGCGCTCCTGACACTTTCCGTTCTTTAGCTTACATGGAAGGCTGTGTAAGCTAATTACGATGGGGGACGTGTTTCCCCTTGCCTGAGGGAAGGTTAATAGAGAAAGAAGTTTACGTTAATAAAGCGTCTGATCAGCGTGCGGCAGAAGCCAGGCTCTGGGCACTTGGCTGCTGTAGCGCTGATGCTTTCTTAATGCTCCTGGCATACAGACCTGCAGCAGGTAGCAGTACAAGTTCAGTCTATTTTAAGCCAAGAGTAGCTAATTTCAGTCATAAAAGCTGGTTTGTTTATGTATGTCTTCTATCGCGTACTCAAATAGTAGCTTCCTCACTGTTGTGCCACAGCTGTTAAAAACCTATTGAAGAAAAGCCTCCTCAGTTACAACTGTTATATGGCACCAGTGGATCAAATATTTTTTGTGTGTGTGTTCACTGGCTGTCAACTGTGTCAGTCAATAGTCTGCAACATCTTTCTGCATGCAAAAGCACACATCGTAATGAGGCCAAATGAAGGACCAAGTCCTTCTGACTATTTCTAAGAGTGTAGAATCACAATGAGATTGAAAACTAGTTTCAAAACCTCCTCAAACATTTCTGGGGAAAAGGTGCGTATCTCTTTGGATGGAATTCTCCCTGCCACTTAGAGAGATCTTTCTCAGAAACATTTTTGGTATGTGGGTTGAGCATCAAACAAGCATCTCACCAAGTATCTCCAGTTGCAACTGTGTCCTGCAGAAAATGGCACATTCAAGGGCTGATAGAGTGGCAGCTCGAACTCCTTGATAAACTTACTTACAAGGAGTAAACATTAAAACCTGCACAAGTTATTCCCTCAGAACAAAGGAATTATTCAAAGCAACTTTATGATACACAGGAACTCCAGCTTTCCTCCCTTGCATGTACAGCAGCATATCTCTGTAGCTCTGACTTACAGTAGCTCTGACTACTACTTCCCTTACATATGGTGTGCCAGCATGTTAGCAGAAGGACAGAATTAGGTATGTCTTCAAGTGCTGGCACATCTAAGAAAATCAGCATGAAACCCCAATGTTTGTTGATGAACAGCGGCCAGAGCTCCATGTTACAACAATGCAAAATGGAAGACAGAGGCATATCCAAAACCTGAGGAGATCAATGTCAATTATTCCACTGCAGTCTTCTTCACTAGGCTACTGAAATAAGTATACTGGACACCGGGATTAGTGCTGGTAAAAGCAATTTCTTTAGCTGGATAAGAACTGATGTGGTTTTTCATCATTTTGCTGCAAAGGAGCTGAAGCCTCACTGCTCAAAATGTTATTTTGAATGGCTGTATAATCCATACCTGAATTTTGGTTATCCAGCAGTGGGCCCACATTGTAAGTCACAGCTTCTCCATGCACAGCTACAGATGAAGCGCATCAGTAGGATGCACATTGCTACAGCAAATGGCAAGCTTCGGGGGATGTATCTTCAGAAAACTTTGTATGTAAGTCTTTCAAAGCTAAAGCCTACAAAATCTCAAAGCTGTCCATATTCAAGGCATCTTATTACCTCTCTCAAGTAAGTGATAGCACTGAAAGTTAAGATATCATATTTGGCAGGGTTTAAAATTAGTCACCATTCATTTCAGAACGTCAACCACACAGGTACTCAGACCAGCTCCTGCATTCCACTTGTTGGTGAACAGCCTATGGTCAAGGGGTGCAACATGAAAGCACCTATTAATGGCTGAGGAAAAGCTATCATGCTGAAGTGCTATCAGTAGTCCATAAGTCTACAGTAATTTATGGTTCTGTTCTCTGTTGTGTGGGAAATAAAATCCTGGACTCAAGTCAGCCTAAATTTGTGTCACAAGCGGTGAACTTAAATTATTACCAACTTCACTCTCAGGTCCTGCTGTCCCATAGCATTCCTGAGTCATGTTGATCTCAGACATTCTGACACAGTGGACTCCATGGACCACGTCTCTGGGAAACTATGCATTATACCACCAATATTTAGTTTTGAACACAAACACAGAGTAACACATGGATCTTGGGGTTTTTTGTCTACCAGAAAGGGAAATTTGGGGTGCAGGAAGACGTACCTCTTTAGGTGATATGCTCTTTGATGCATAGATGCTTTTTAGCATTTCAGAGCACAGTGAATAAACAGAACTAATTACACAAGAGCACAGAAATACCTGTATTGTATTATAAATATATTGTGTCTGCCACCTCGGTGATGCATTTGCTGCATACTCATACCAAGAGCTGCCTAAGGCTGTGCCCAGCCTGCTTTCTCACGCTTCCCCTACTCTCCTCCAGCACCCAACCACTTCTGACTTAGACCTCCAACTACCCTGTGCGCCGCAACCTGAATGCATTTGTCCAGCCTATAATCACAGCAACAGGGCAAATGAACTGGAAACAAAGTAGTGTGGGTTACACACACACAAAAAAAAAAAAAAAAAAAGTTCCCAAAGTACAACACAGCTTGGGAAACAGGAGAGGGCTCCTCTGCCTTTCCAAGATAGGATGCACACAGGTTGTTTCAGAGCAACTGCTGAACCCTAGCTCTTAGGCACAAACACCATGAGAACTTTTTACCACAGGTGAGCAAAGACACTATGGCTTTTATTCCCTGATGTAACACTTACCCAAAATATAATAAAGTATCTGGTAAGCTCTTTGTCTGAGTCCATCTATGTACAAGAACTGCACCTTATTATACGCTGATTTCCTCCCTTCACTGAAGAGGTGGAGGCTCTCTTCCCGCTTATTTTCTTAATAAAATAATTTTGCATAGCTGCTAAACTAAAATCCAGCTAGTCAGGCACATTCCATGTGCCAAGGCGATACACAAAGTTAGAAAAAAACCGGACAAGATTTCACAGAGAAAATGAAGCTGTGAGATGTGTCACATGTGCAACAAGAAGTCTTAAAAGCAGCAAGTAAAAATTCTGCTTACATTTATACTCGAAAAGAAACACAATCCTCAGTTACGGTCCTGGCTCATAAGGTGGGTAGAACACAAATGTTTAGAGTATAAATCTTTGTGAAAGTTTGATGGATCTTAAATCTTAAGTCTTTAACTGCTTTGAAGCAGTTCAAGGAATAACTTCATGTTTAAGGGATCCCTGAGACCGAAGTAGGAAATGTTTGGAGATGCCAGTGAACCCTTGGTTGAAAAAGCAGCATCTTCCTGAGCAGAAAGTTTGGGCCTAACTTTGCTGTTGTGACAGGGTCAACATCCATTCACATTTAAGGATTCTAAATTAAGCATTTTACTGGAATACTGTAGCATACCTTAGGCTTTGTTTGTAACAGCCCAGGCAGGGATCCCTGTGTCATCTCAGACACACCATTCTGGAAATGTTTGCTCCAGAAAGACTGTGATAAATAAGTAACTCCATTTATCTAAAATTACTGCAATCATTATTCAGGGCTTGCAGAAACCGTACCTTGGCAGTTGTTAGCATGACTTCATCAGGTAAAACATTTAGTTGTGTTAAGTATTAAGAGAATACCGCCTTGAAAAAATATTTTACAAGTTTTAAGCCAGTCCACGGCAAGATCCCAGTTGCTGCTTGATCCTAAAGCTGCAAAATGTCCGTCTTGCCATGCAGCAACACTGGTTCCTCACTCTGAGCTGCAGCGTAAGCTTTACTCAGCGAGACCGCAATTTATTTTCCCATCACATCAACTTACAATTTGGTTTTCAGCTGTGTAAATATCAAACTACCAGTTCCCTAACGTCTGAATCTTCAGAGGGGGAAAGAGGAAAAAAATAAATAAAAAGAAAATGAAGGACACACTTGCAAGCCTTTAAGACAGAGGTTCAGTTACATCAGTAGCCTTAAAAGGAACTATTAAGATATTACAAATACTTTGTAACTTACAGATTGCCCCTGTATTTAAGCACGACTAACTTACTAAGCATGAAGATTCAGGCTGGCAGAAAAGAGGACGTGGAAAGTTTCTTTCCATTAATGGCTATTTAAGACATCAAATAAAATTTTAGTCATTTGTATTTTTAGGATGCTAAATGAAAGTTGATGGGAAGTGTTTATAATTCAGTCACTGACCCTGAACATTTATTTGGGTAGAGATCTATGTCCCTGAAAGATTAGGATCTTTATATTCTCCAACAGTGAGTCCAAACAAAAAAAAAAAAAAAACCAAGTTTAAGGGAGAAAATGAAAAAGGAATGAAATTACATTGCCACTGTTCCCAGCCTTCCCCCAGTACAGAAGAGAAATTCAAAGCTTGTTTTTCATGATAGACCTTTAACATGGAATTTTAAGGATAAACATTAGTTCTGGAATGAAAGATGAGCTTACTGTTTTCAACTTGTTTTTTCAGATATGTCAAAAAGCTGGTTACAAACACAAGCTATCACAGCCCCCAGCTCTCCTGCCCCTAAAAGGCTAGGGTCACTGTGGGGTGGAAGCAAAAGGAGAGTGATCGAGTTAATCAAATTTAAGATTTCTTGCCTTACTGACTTATAGCTTTGTGCTTAACTCAAGAATAATTAATCTCTTTCAAAATGCACTTAATTATAATCAAATACCCATATCAATGTCTGTCACCACACTGGCACATCTGGCAGCAATGAAGACAAATTAACAGTAAGAGTCAGAAAATCTGGCAATATGATCAACTAAAGCACGCAAAATCCATTCTCTACACTTAGACCACCAGTGACTAAGGATGGATTAACTTCCTGTCTCTAATACTGGCGCCTAAATTAAAGGGAAATTGCATTGCAATCTGGGTACCAGGTTTCTGGCTGCAAACAACAAAAAGCCCTTAGCTCAGCTACGCCAGGCAACAAAACCTTTGCTCTAGCTTCAGCCATGATGTCAGTGATGGCCAACTTCAACAGCTGCTTCTAATTCATTTTAAAGAAGTTATTTGGCAGCCATGTAAGTTTGCACCTTCAAAGCAGACAGATGTAAGCAGCTGGTGTCCTGTAATATTAACCATTTTGGAGTCTTGCTGCATTAACACAGTGATGACAAGAGGGTTCACAGCTCTTTAAAAACAGGAGGCATCTGTACATAGAAAGCCAAAATACAGTGTTTTAGCTTATCTTTAATTGCCATTTTATAGTAAGCAATTCTTTCTCTGACTCTATATAGTTAAAGGCTTTAGGTTCACTGCTGCAAATTTAATCCAGCATGAATTTACAATTGCTCAACTTGTCTCAGCAATTGAATAAAGCACAGATCTCATCTCTAACCAGAAAAGGGCAGCTGAGTTAAGGATCAGAAGCACAAGTTAAACCAAAGAAAACATCATCTTGTACTTGGATTACCTTCTCATGATGGGCACTGAAGTGGCTGCAGAAGCAAAAAAAGAGGGAGAAAGGGTATGGGAAAGCAAAGACTCAGGCATACTGTGCATATTTGGCAAACACTTAAGAGTAAGCCACTTAGAAAAGAGTGATGCTACCAGGCAGACATCCAGTGCCCTTTTTTTTTTTACTAAATAGCTTGATGCAGATTTGTGCATCGACTGCGCGTACCCTCCACCAGCTGCATGCTCACTGCTGGCACAAGGAGGGGCAGACTTGGTGCCACAGCCTTGTGTGCATGAAGGCAGAGAATGTGTGCACACACATCTGATACCAGGAATTCAACTGGAACACCTGCATGCTCCTTCTGTGCCAAGAACTCCACCTTACCAGTCACTGTAGTTGAGGCAGGATCGAACCCACCCTTATAAGCTCAACATGTTCCACATGGTAAAGCCAGAGACGTGAGACTAAGTGAAATAAAAGTGCAGACATGCAACAGAAGGCACCTACAAATGCGATATCTCCCTATGTACAAATGTGATTCACACTTTCTTTCTTCATACACTAGTGTGGGTCACAGACCACATGGCAGCATATTTTATTAAAAGTAATGTGCAAATAAGATGCATGATACCTGTAAAGAGCATGGAGTTTCCATTTGTAAGAACGTACAAGTAACAGTACAAAAGTAGAATGATTACTACTGGTTTCAATAAAATGAAGTCTGACATGGAAATACATATGCTGTATTATTTACACCATTAATTTACAAAAGATATTATTTGCATTAAACAAAGCTATAAAATAATTAGAAATATAGTATTTTATAAGGAATGTTTTCCCTGTATAAAAACATAGAAGATTTTTGCCTCTATTTATTTGAATAAAAATGCATTTATTTGTTCTGAATTCATAGCATCACGTGGTTTCTTTCTTCCCTTCTTCCTTTCCTTATTCCCTTTTTAAATAGAATTCCACACTGAGGTAGTAGTATGTCAAAGTATTCTTTGGTTCCAGAACCCAATGGCAGGTCCAAAAAGAGCTATGTTTCCAAATCACAGGATTGGAAAGTTGAAGTCCTAAAGTTTTCAAAGGGCTGTTTGTGAGCGTAAATGTTATTTTCTCCTCTAGAAACTGTCCTTTCCTTTCCATCTTCATGTGCCTCCATGCTGAAGTCCAGCGAGGCATGAGGATTATTATTATGGGAGGTTTTTGGTTGGCAATTTGCTGGCTGTCTACAGCTTGAGAGAGAGTCCAGTGGAGGCCTCCATAAAGGCTTTCCAAATGTTCCTGAAAGACAGTAAATGAGTAAGTACGTGCAGAAATACTGATGTTAACAGTTGTGTGTCTCAATAAGGGCTGCACTTCAGAATGCAAACCAAGGACCAACACAAGCAGAAATTCACCAAAGGTCAATTTTACTTAATTGCTGTTTTACCCCTTAAGAGAAAACATCCAAGAGATCACAAGCATAAGACAAGATTCTTCCATGCCAGACATTAAGAACATCTCCAAAGTAAATGTATAGCTACATGTAATTTTATTACATTCCCCCCACCCCCACCCCGCCCCGCAAAACTACTCTAGTGCCACTTCTCTTTGGGGAAGGGGGTGAGGTGGGCAAACAGACCAAACTGAAAATGTATCACCAGATACTTCACAATGCAAAAGTCAGAACAGTCTTGTTTTGCTCTTTGAATTAAGAAACAACACATGAAGCATGCCATGCAGTTTAGAATATAAAAAAAAACAAAAAACAACATGTGTAGGGTGCTACAATATCCTTCTGCTGCGTAATATGAGTGTTAAAACAATCCCTTTCTGATTAACATCTTCCATTAATAATAAAGATCCTGCCAGCCAAATTCTCCATCCACACCTGTTCATCTCTTTGCCCACAGCTGGCTAGAACGGACACAGCCCAAAGAGTATTTGGCATTTGGGTTGAATCTTTATTAATAATTATCTGGATTCACTAGCCAGAAAAATAATTACTGTGCCTGTCATTCTTCACCACTGGGCAGGAACTAGCATCAACCCCTCTGCAAGGAAGGACTTCTCTTTTTTCACTAGAGAAAGATTCATTTGTCACAATTCATGGTGTCTGTAAGTGACACTCAAAAGACTTATTTTCAGAGGACAATGTGCCACAGGCTAATCTTGAAGAACTCAGTTTTTATTAATAACCAACACTACAATCACTAATAATTTTTTCATCCAAAAAGCCATACTTCAAGTTTTGCTTAGTTGCTAGAAGCAAAGGTCTCAGGAAAAACTGTGATCTGAGACATTGCTAAAAATGGATTTGGACAAGGTCCATATTTACATCAATGATTTGCAGAACAATTCTGCTCCTAACACAGCATGAAAAGATGTGCCTCACAGCACCAAAACAACAAATGAATCCTGTCTTATTAAAAAAAAACCACGTTAATTCCAAGCTGTGAACTTTCTGTCTTATGCATTAACAGTGATGATAATACCAGCTGTCTTCTTCATTGTGATTGTAGCAGCAAAAAGGGGGCTGAACTTGTAGATAATGATGCCAAAAAAGCAAATCCACAATAAATCTATCAAGACTTCTTCCACATGCACCACGTCTGAGATCTGACCATAGGAATTTCTGAGTGAAGAACGCTAATGATTATGAAGCATCCAAGGCAATAACGATGCAAGTTTGGGTAGGGTACCATCTAGCTCTGCATACATTTTTTTTGACAGAAAGAGGAATATGAGCCCTCAAGATTGAGTTAACTCCTGGGTATACCCACATGCAGTAGAAAAATACTTTCTGCAGGAGACATGTGCTGAAGCCCTATCTGCACAGTCCCACCACAGCAAGTGGCAGGCAGCCAGGAGAACGTGTGTAGTCCCAGGGCCTCTGCCAGATGTCAAGGCATCTGCAATATTTTACAGTCCAAACATCTGGCTTTCGAAGGGGGAAAAACTTCAGAGCTTGTACCTCCCTCCCCACCCCCTGAGAACAAAGAGCCCAGTGATGCACATTCCCCCAGGTCCCCTCACAGCCAGCAGACCCAGGCCTTGATCAACCATGCTGACACCAGCCGGGAGACAATCCACAGTACCAGGGCTGAACTTGGTGCTCACATATCACAGGGATTAAAGCAGTATGTGGGTTTATATATGTGTTTTCAACCAACCAACCAAACCAACATCCCAGATTTAGGGAACTTTGAAGGTAAAGCAACACTTTTCTCCTTCCCCCCACCTCTCCCTGCAACCTGGACTAAAAATGTAAACAACAAATTAAGCTCCAGAAACCTAATACACACCATGAGAAAAGAAGAGAAAGGAAGAGTAGAGAGGATGTTTTTTCACAGTGCTGTAGTTTGAGGGGTAAATAGTTCTGTGTTATACAATATATCCTCATACACTGGAGTTCGTCTCCTCACCTGCCCTGAACTCTCCTGGGACCCTGCACACCTTTTGCCTGTCAGGCAAAACTTCTGGTATGCCTGAAGTTTGCTAAGGTGTATTTACGTAAGTATGCTGACATTTATGGAAATCTGCCAGCTATATTAAGACTAAAGATAAAAGCCACAACACTGGTGAGATTTTTATGTAAGCATGAGCTTTTAAGATCTCCTCGTAATCTAAATATGCTCATTACAGTTTTATTGTAATCACTTTTCTGTTGCTGAATTTCAAACATTTTGGATGTTGTAGCTAATGACCCCTGAGGTTGGATTTCCTGACAAGCAGCAGAGGGCTCACAGTTACAACCAGAGGTGAACCATATCCCTGGAATACCACATTTGACCTGACGACTTCTCTGATGTTCTGCTTCTGACTGAGCCCCAAGCTGCTCCCTTCATAAAAGGGACATCTCCTGGCTAACTCCTGGTAGGATTCAAAGGGAACCCTGAGGTCTGGGGGACCCAACAGTCCACATGCGCTGCAATTCAGAGCGAGCCTACATCTAACAGTTCAGTCGTGAAAGCCTTAAACTAGATACTGCAGTATCACTAGCTACTCATGGAGGAAGAGGGAGGAAGAAACCAAGATGACAAGAACACACACAAAACCTCAAGGACAGCTCTAAAACTGCCTTTGCTCAGAGACTTCCTGCATTTCCTCTCCTTTCTGAAGTATTTATATTTCACATGCTGAATTATCTTACTAAATTCACAGACACACAGAAAAAGAAGCCCATGCAAAATTGACAAATTTTAATTTTTTTTTTCACAGCACTAGCTATATGAGTACCTAAACACTACTACAGAATTACCTACTGTAGGAGTGTGAAGAAAAAAAGCTGAGAAATCAGTTTTGCTTAGTGCTGGAAGAAATGAGACAGCAACCAGCGGCTCAAACAAAAAACAATAGGTAGAACATACCCATGAAAGTGCTGTTACTGATAATAGAAGAGGGTTCCAAACTTCTGCTTAGATCAAATGTGTCCAAGTTCAGACTTTTGCTTTTTAGCCCAGTTCCTTCATTTTGAGTATAAATGGAGTTAATCAATTTGCTACTTGTAGCCTGCATCCCAATTATGCCAACACACTGATCAAAAGTATCTTCCAGTGGAGGTGAGTACTGACAGCATTCCTTTTTCTTCAGATACGCAGTCTCATAGGGGTCCAGGCATGCTGTTCTTTGGTCAGGGCTGAAACCTAAAGAAAATGAAAATTTCTTTTCACATATATTCACCACAGCACAAGACCAAATTAGAACTAAAACTTTCCCCCTCCTGCCCCCAACTTACCTGCACTGTATGCTTCAAAGGCCTCAGAGCCATATGTGTTTCCTTTTAAATACAAAGTCCCCGAAGTCCCCAGATAATGGCACAAGAATGGATCTGCCACACCCTCCAAGTCTGTTTCACTGCCATTATCTAGGTGGCAAATGCCTTAAAAATAAAATTGACGTGTCAGTGTATGGTCTTTTCTTAAGCTTCTTGAGTAAGTTTTGTTCTTATAAGAACTCTGCTCAACTAAATTTCATACTGTATTTAGAGCTTGCTTAAGTTTAACACAACCTTTTGATGACAACTCCAATTCTAGCAAATGTTCAATTAATTAGCTTGACAGACAAGGTGTCACACTTTGCTTCATTATATAGTTCTTGGATAACAGCACAAATCCAGTCACAATGATCAGAAGCAGGGATTGACTTCCTCTCAAGCACTGGAAGCCAGGCTCATGCTCTCTCATAAAGTCCCCTTTCAGAACACAGAGCACTAACAGAAAAGCCTCAGGTGAAGAGTCTGAGGAGTCACTGCCCACTTAAACAGCGATACTGGCTGATTCCCGAAAGCTGTGAACATGGTCTATGGTTCTTCCTCCACAAAAACCTGCTCCTCTCACTACCCTACAACTCTCTCACCACTGCTCTACGCCCACCTGCCCACTCCTGACTTTAACTCAAACCCTTCCCTGCAAGATGCCTTTTCCTCCCTAACCCAGGTACATTCCGGACTCGCGAGAGCCAGATATATAAACATTACATACTGCAGCTCTTGCAGTCATCTTAAATCATCTATTGACTGTGACCCTAATGGCTTTTCTAACAGGAAAGTTTAATCAGCTATATTACACTGAAGTTAGTTACAATGGTATTACCACCCAGCCCTGAATTCCACTACAAGCATTCTTTTCAACCTGTAACAAGAAGACATGCTGTTGTAATTCCTTTTGGATGCTCTTGTTTTGGAAATGTGATCATCAGTTTAAATCTACACTCAAAACTATAGAGAAAATCTTCGTGATTTAAACAAAGCCATAACTTCACTTGGATGAACACAACCAAACTTCTGTTATTATCTCACTGAAGCAATCCTAAGCAATAAATTTCACACCCTCTCTATCTTCAGTGAAGACATTTATTTAATGTTATTTTTACCAGTTCAAAAGACAACAGCCAAACTGCAGCTACTCAAGAAACATGGGAAATCTATTTAATATTTTATACCTACCATTACTGTCCCTCTGCTGCAAGAAATACCCTCCCATGGAAGATGTGAGGAACTGATGATGACTGCCATTTTCCGATGAGCCATATCCATCCTGCCTTTCTGCCAACGTCCCCTGGGATGACAGGTAACTTGGAATGTCAGCAGGCAAATTTGTTTCATCTGTGGGGTAGCAAAAGACCAAAGCATACTTTAGAGTTTGAAGAAGCATTTTTAAACTTGTCAGAAAAGTGCCCAAGGTAATAAACAATTCATTCTTCTGACTCTGAGTCAAAGCACACAAACACTCCTACAATAAATTCATTGCAAAGCAACCACAAACATTTTTTGTACCTTTCCAAGGCAAACCTTCAGTTTACACACCTGTATTTGTGATGCTGCAATCCTCATTTCTCCTTCTGGTGTGGTAGATGATGACCACCCACACCAAGGAAGTGCCCACCACACAGCAAACCACAGCTATGATCACAATGCCAACTGTGGCCCATCCATCATCATCAAGTGATGGGGCAATATTTTGAGGAGAATCACAGGTGGGAGTAGGGATTACATTTAGACGGATGTTGCCTCGTTCTGTTCCAAGAGTATTAGACATTTCACAAGTGTATTTTCCAGCATCTTCTACATCTGTATCCACAATAATTAGTAGCTGATTGCCTGCAGCAAAGAAATGTCTTTCTGTTACCACGAGGGGGCTGTCATCCTTAGTCCAGTTCAGTCGGGGTGGAGGGCTACCTCCAGCAATACACTGCAGGACGGCAGTTTCACCTTTTGTAACAGTTCGATCCAGCAAAGGCCGCAAAAATGAAGGTGTTTCTGAAAAGAAAGCATAAGCCTTATATTCTAAATGATTTTGCAAGAATGGGAACGTGTCCCTTTCCTTCACAGTTCAAGAGGAAAATCTCAATTAAATGCGTCAGTAGGGCCTAATGAAGTCTACTCTTATTCTCAGAAAAAAAACCACACTGAAGGAATATAAATGTAGGGCCTACAGCTTGTCAATTGATCAGATCTAGACGCTTGATTACCTCAGAAGGTAAGAAGGTAAAAACATATATGAGATTTACAAGATTACAGAGAATTAGATTTCAAATGGTTAACAAAATGTCAGGAAATTAAAAGTCAAATAAAATATCCTGTCACTAAACAAAAACAACATCCCCCTTCCCCTCTGCATCACAACCACCCATCCCCGTACACACACATATCAGACATTGTATGCTACACACTGAGAAACATAACTAATTATTTTGCATCATAATAGTGATTGTGTGCTGGAGTACATATTTCTGATCTGTAACTATGTGCCAATACAAATTATTTCACGGTATTTTTATTCCTACACAGCACTTTCATAGCGATGCTGGCTTTCATAAGCTGACATGTTTAAATATCGCTCAGCGATATTTCCATTCGAGGAGATTGTGCCATCAAGAATTGCCCCTGTCTTACCTAATACTGTTAATGTTGCGTTAGCTGAAATGCTTCCAGCAGTGTTTTGAGCTGTACAGCTATAAACACCTGTGTCCTCGATTTTTACATCAACAATGAAGAATACGTCATCTTCGGGCATGACATGCATGCGCCTCTTACGTGCTGCAGGAAAATCTGTTCCACCATCTTTCTGCCAAGCGATCTGCGGAACTGGGTGCCCAACTGCAGCACACTCCAAACGTGCCATTGCCCCAGCACGAATGGTTAAGTCCATCGGGATCTTCGTAAACAGAGGCAGCACTAAAGAAAAGTTAGTAACATCAAAATTAGTAAAACAAACACACCTCTTCTTTTTTTGCACAGTATATTCTTAACACGCTTCTTGGGCCTAAAAATGAGGGAGAAGCAGACAACCTAAATTTATCAGTAGCCAAAGAGAAAGGAAGGGAGCTGTGAAGACTGCTTAGATCAAAATCTCATTTCTACTAACAGCTTCTTACAAAACCTTTCCGTAGTATCTTGAAACATAGTACACACAAACCACCTGTGAAGAAAAGATTACTATTTTCCCCACCTTACTACACAGATTTTGTCAGATTTAATATGAACTGGGCCTGATTTGGGGTTTTTTCCTATACCGTGGTTCAACAGAATGGGGCCAGATGTAAAACGGTGTGGTGATCTTGCAGCTAGACACATTCTAAGAAATAATCTCATCATATTAAGGTATCTTCTACAAAACACAGATGATGAGAATAGAAGAATTCTGTTTACATATCCTGATTAAAATCATTCTACTTTAAATCCACAAGCAAAATGTTACATACTTACTGTTTACTGTAAGTTTGGCTTTGACAGAGTAGGATGAACCAAAATGATTTGAAATGACACACTGGTATTTCCCTTCATTACTGAATTCAACATTGCGCAGTCGAAGGATAGTTGTGTACTCCATCACTTCACCTCCCTGTGCCCGGAGGTGTGCATAATTCTCCATTTCAGCATCTTGCAGTAATTCATTGTCTTTCCTCCATGCAAAAGTCATCGGAGAATCACTGCTGCTGGCTGCTGAACATACGAAACTCAAATTGGAGCCTTTGATTGCTGACTGGGTTTCTGGCTGGACAGTGATCTGTGGTTTAGGAAAGTCTTCTGCACAGAAAGGAGAAAAAGTAACAGAGAAAGCCATAAAAAAAAAATATTTGTGAGGCCCAAGGACTCTATTTAGAAAGAGAATGTAAGCCTTGTTTTATAGGTTGGAGAGAAGATTCAGGTAAGTATTTATAGAATGGATACACAATGCTTTCATTTTAAATTTCACTAGCCTTAGGGCATTTAAAGACACAATATTTATGAGTTTATTGTGCCAAGCCATCTCAGAAAGCACATTTAAAAGCAGACTGTGTGAAGAGTTTGTTCAACTGCAGCACTAAAGAGGAAAGAACTACCCCCGACATCTGAACTATTCTGAATGTCAGTCGAGAAACCTACCCTTCATCTTTACACCACCTTCAGCTGCTGTGAGTTTTTCTTTTACGGAAAGCATAGTTGTTCTGCCATCAGAAACTGCAAGTCAAGGGTCTTCCCCAAACCCACAAAACCCAATTATTTAAAATGTCATTGCTCCAGTGATTTGTAGCTGTTTGGTCCACCCTACAATGCAGCAGTGCTGAAAATCCCTTAAGCAAGGCAGCACACAAGAATTTCAAGAGATTAGTTTCTGGATGTCCCTTCACTATTGGAAAGCTATCTTCAAAAGTGCCATTTTTTATTTCACAGAATTAGCTGTCTTATGTCGACTTATACTGACAACTGTGTGTATGTTGCATGTACAAAAGGAGCAGGCAATTAAATGCTTGGTCTCACGAAAGCAAAAGCCTTAGCCTGTTCCCAGCTTACAAGATGTCTCCTACCTACTGACAAAGACACAGGCCCAAACTTCACAGGCACTGCAGGAAAATCCTTGAGCCCAAAATCCTCCTTACTGCAGACCCTACCTGCACTGCAGTCAGGCTCTACCTTGCTGCTTTGACTCCTTACGTCTCTCTCATTTGGGAACAACATACCAGGGTCAAAACATCATTTCCCTGAAGAACTTCCATGCTGCATGTTACAAAAGAAAATGAGATTGTCTTAACTTGAGCTGCCTGCAGAACACTTGCAGCTCTGGAGATGTGCTCCAACGCAATATGGATCCCCCAATCTGGGACCCTAAGCACGGGCTTCTGGAGCCTCCCAGCCCATCTGGTTTTCATGCTTCATAACCAGCTTTAAAGTCCTCCATGACAAACTATATCTGCAAATAGTTGCAAACTACTTCTGTAAACTGAGTTGATAGTTATCCAGTGCCACAGCAGCAAAAGTAAGTAAAACTCTATAAATACATAAATGAGCCTTATAAAAGGACAGGGGAACATACTACATTCTGGTTTAGTTGTACCATCAAGAGATTAATAAAATATTTTTTAAATCTTATTTGGCAGAAAGGGGGCATGGGTCAGGAAGGATCACTCAAACAAGCAGATACTACAGAAAACATAAAAACACTAGGATCAAACTGGCAATGTCTTCTGGCAATCTGTTTTGCCAGAATGAGTATTTGAGAGCATATTTGAATACACTTCACAGGAACACACACAGAGAAACGTATTTCTTATTTTACAGAACCACTTGGCTACTATATATAGAAGTGATTTTAATACCTCATAACAGAAAACAGACTAAGTATTCTCTTAGCAACACTATGTTAAATTGAAGTAATTAATACAGGTCAAAAAAGCATCGATTCTATTTTCACTCTACAGTTATCTTTAGTAAAAAAAGTTGTACTACAATTGTTTCAGCTTGAAAGACTTGATCTTAGGAAGCATAAATATATAGATATAGAACCGTTTGTTTGACATGTGCCTTTCTTCAACAAATTCAGGCTGACTCCTACCTATCTCCCAGCTGTTTCCAGAAATGTAACATGGCACAACTTGGGAGGTTTTGTACACTCATATAAATCAAATGCAATAGATTAATTTAATCTCAGACAAGATTTACACACTCCTCTTGAGAATTCTCTAAAAGCAAAGGTGGTCACTGTAAAACTTACAAGGCAAGGTGTGTAGACCACAACATCTAGTAATGCCATACTTTACAGATTTAATTAACAGTGAAACACTCACCGATGAAGAGTTTTGAGTTACTTCCGCATGACAGTTACTTTATCCATTAAATACAACAACTTATTCTACCTACATCCCTTTTTGCTAACATATCTTAAAGGTTTTGAAATCAATTCATTAAAAATGGCATTCAGCAGTTAAAAGAAAGATCATGATCTCCATGGTTTAACAAGGAAGATATATATATATATATATATATATATATAAATCCTTCAATTTAATTTCTTGCCAGGATGAGTTTATCATAAATAAGGATGCATACTTCACACTTCCTCCATTAACTGCTGAGTATTCTGCAGTTTCCTGTGCAGTATCGACTCCTTTTCAGCAGTAGCTAGATTATGCACCATCTACTCATTATTTAGCATTCCTACATTAAACATTTGACTGGTAACAGGAAGGGAGAAGACAACACTTTTGTACACTATTTTATGCTTTGTGCCCATGTTCCCACAGAAGAAAGGATATGAGTGACAACAATAAAAATTAAGCAAACTTGTTAAAAACGTTATTGAGAAGACAAATATTGTTACAGTTTTGTCTCCAAAGAATTTAAAGTTTTAATAAAGGTATCAGAGTATTCAAACCCTCATCTTCACTAGAAATGCTTAGCTTCACTTTGCTTTAATTAGAGAATGTAACACAGAGCTGATAATGAATGCTACACTAAACAGAAATAAAGATGAAATTTCCCTAAGGTAGATGTCATAACCTCAATTCTCAAGTTTTAAAGTTAAAACATTTTATTAGTATTTATTACCTGGCATACTGAAATACAAAATATCAGTAGCATAACTGCAATGATTTCTATGGCTCAATTATTTTTTTAAAGTAGACAACATGGACACATAGAAACGGTCAGAGCTGAGGCCAGTCAGGCTATTTTACCTTCAAATTTTTATGACCCCACGCTGAAGCAGGAGGATAGACCTGAAGGAGGCAGTGACCCTTGGGAAGCCCGTGCTGGGGCAGGGTACTGGTAGGACCTGTGGCCCCACTAAGAGAGACGCCCACAAAATAATCAAAACCAAATATTTCATCTAAAGTTGCCAAAATATGTCTCACCTAAAAATTATAGTTATCCAACATTACCCATCTTTTAAATTTAGAGGAACATACATTTAACACCACAAACTATTGAGCTGTCCCTTACACACTATGCACTATGTAAGCATGCTGAACATGAAAAGTCAGAAGACAGTCACTCCCCATCTTGACCAGAGACAGAAGCTTTGAGCATCTGTTCCCAAACTGTGATGTAGAAGAAGAAATGTTAACAAATATTAAATCCTCTCCATTTTATTAGAGAAATCTAAATGTACCCACAACAAAAATTGATGCATTCAGCAAAGTTTGTTCTATGGAATGAGGAACAGAGGCTATACTCACCACAGACAAAGCCATCCAGACTGACAGCAAAAATACTTTTTCCTTTTAGCAGCTGAGGATGGGCACAACTGGCATTTACAAAGCTCTGAAAATTGTTCTCTGACATCCACTGTGGTAGCCATTTTAACTGGCAGTCACACAAGAGACTTGATGTGTTAAAGTGCCTAAAAAAAATAAAAATAAGCAGTTACATTCAAAGCCTCTCTGCTTGTTTTTTCTGTTTGTAATGCAGATCTGTATGAGCACGCCTCAGTAACTAATACTGAATTTTTAAGCTATATTCATATATGAAAGAGAGAGTAACATTATTAGGCTTAGATGCAGACACCATTGTCATGATCCCTAGATTCTACAAAGCAGACACGTTATACCAAACCACCAGCTTCTGGGCACATAAAACAGTTCAGAAGGGAGGCACTCTGGAAGCTAACATGAAAAATTATGAGAAAATTTCACTCTCTCATTTCCATTTCAGTCAGAATTTATGGTGAGGAAGACAGATAAAAAGGAGAGTGGGAAGACAAATAGTCAAGTGTGGAAATAACAAGTGCAGAACTGGTTATCAGCTTACCTAACCTATAGCTATATTCAAATAAGGGAAGAAAAAAAAACCCAAAAAACAAACAAACAAACAAAAAAAACCACCAAAAAAAAATCAAAAAAGCAATGTGATATTCTGTATAGCACCTAGAATCAGGAATTTAAGTAGGAAGAGTTCCGAGTTTGGGCTGAAAACTTAAAATCACACTTAAGTATTAAAAAACACAGTTGGCAATAAAATTCCTCTCTTCAAATCCTATGTGTTCTTGGAGGAAAAGCAAAAGTAATTTATAGATCCAGGGAAAGAAACAGCTTTAAGGATAAATGAAAACTGACCAATTCTTGATTTTTACCTCAAAGAAAATGAAGTATCTCTGTGCTTCTATTTTTTTTTTCCACACTAACACTTTGTGGATAAAACCTAGCAATGCCAGGTTACCAGTTCATATTGAGATGAAACAAGTCATCTTTCATTGAACTTCTATGGGCATTCTTGTTATTCTTAGTGTTCTGTTTTTCACAGTGGTTTTTGCTGTCCTGCCACATTGGATATCTTATATGTTATTTTCAGATATACATTCTCTACAGGCCTCAGAACAGAATTACAAGATGTTCATTCATACTAAATAACCTTAGTTCTGGGAAAGTACTTTCTACCATCTGTCTGTGTCTTACTCAGACATAGGAATGCCTACCAAATGCTGCAAGAAAGTACAGAAAAAACCCACCCCAACAAATCTTGAACAGTCATTTCATTGAAGTTTTCAGAGTCTGGTCTCTTGCAGGATCTTCCTTGGAGCAGTGTTAGCCTGTCACTCCATCCTGTCCGATTCAACTGTTTCACTCCCTAAATGTCAGCATTGTGCTCCCACAGTTTGTGCCAAAACTAGCAATTGCCCAGCAGCAAGTTCAGCAAACATCAAGAAACACAACCAGATCCAATCCAAGGAAAAGGAAAGGCATAAAGCCCTTGGCTATGGGTAGAGGCATGGCTGCTGCTTTCTCAAGCAGCTGCAGCTACACCAGGATATGGTAGCATCAAACTGAACTCTGAATGAACTAGATGTTGTCTACAAGCAAGAAATAAGTATTCTGTGGTATGAACAGGCAACACACTGGAACAACATCCTCAGAGATAAGGTAGAATCCTCAGCACTAGTGTTTTTTTCAGGACGTGACTGCACAGGGTTCTAGACAACCTCATCTAGGCTCCCTTTTCCACAAAAGGTTGAACCAGATGACCTTCTGAGGTTCCTTTCAACCTGAGCTGTTCTGTGATTCAACAAAATATATGACTCCTCATTACTTTCTCCATGATACTCAACATCAGGTAATACTGTAATACACTAGGTTTATATTTGATGAGAGTCTGGAGAACACAAACGAAAAGCTCTTGAGCAGTGTATTTTTGTTATCCTGTAGGCTATGGACAGATTATTCACAGAGCAGTGAAAGAGAATAGATCAAAATACAGAAGGCTGACATGAATAGAGAGGACATGAGATATACACAAGAGGTAGAATTAACTGTGCTCAAATCTCAGGGAACAATGACAGTGGATTTCTGCATTGATCAACAGAAAAAGAAGGTAAGTGGGCAAAATACCCCCTAAAACTGACTAGAAGGATACATTCTTCCCAGCGACTTCATGACTTCTCTGAAGATCTACCCCTTTGCTACTACAGGATAGAAGGACCCAATTACAAGCACTGACAATCAGGTCTTTACAAAAGAGTTACAGCACTGCATTTCACTGGTCCAGTAAGCTTTAGCTCAGCAGTAACACTGCTGATCTTATAGCACATTATATCAAAGTCTCTCTTATCTAATACCTATTAGAGATCAGCCAATTTAAAATAAGGACTCCAGACACCAAACGTAGCAGAAAATGAATGTCTGCTATCCTACACTATCTCACTTAAATACAGTCATCACATTATAAATAAATAAAAACACTGACATACCCTTCTTAGAAGAGTTCAGAGAGATTATAGTGGGAGTTTATCACTGCATCAGGCAACATTTTACAAGGCTTATAATTATATGTTTATATGGATTTATATATTTAATAGAGAGGATATCTTTAGATAGAAACTTACAATTCTTTGAGTTTCCTCATTTGTGAAAATGCATTTCCTTGAACTGACATAATTGCATTGTTACTAAGGTCTCTAGAAAAAAAAATAAAAACTACGTTAGAGGAAGAAAGAATAATTTATTAAATTGGATGTACTTAAGACTCCGGGAGTAGTTTGCTACTTTAATGATATACACAGCATTCCATAACTCCAAAACTAGAGACGGGTCTAAGGAGTTTTATAGCATGCTTAACTCGTAACATTTTCTGCATTAATTCCAAAATACACATTCAGTATAAATTCAAAAGAAATTATCTTCTGAAGATCACAGTAGTGATGAGGGTAAGTGTATTTTATTCAAAGTCACAAGGAAAGCTTGTTAGTCCGACTTTTGCCATTACTATCAAAATACCTTTTTTTTTCCAATGTTGGGTTAAATGTAAATTTCTACTACTTACAGGTGTTGAAGTGCATCCAAACCAGAAAATGCTTTCTTTGTAATCGATCTAATCCTGTTTCCTTGGAGTATCCTGAAAAATAGTGTAATAAAATGGAATAATTTTTGAGCTAAACAATTGCATTTTTTGGCATTTATTTCTAAACTGCAACTAATTTTCACCGTTCAGCCTTCCCCAACGCAGCAAAATGTCTCACCTTTAAAAGATACCCATTTAATCCCCTTCAGTAAATATCTAGATTTTACAACTATTTTAGATGGTGTTTAATGTGTACAGTTCAGTGGTATGGAGTGTTCTAAATGTATAGACATAAGCAACTTTTTATTTCATGGATGTGCATTTCAAAATCTCAAGGTAAGGAAGCCACCTCCACTGGATGCTGCATTACTTTTTCACAGACTATCCTGGTTCCTGCGCCTTTGCAATGTAATGCAGTTATTGCTTCCTATTATGAGAAGTCCTTTTTCTTAGAGAAATCTTTCTAAAGACAGTAGTAATATTTAAAAATAGTCCAAGTAAGTTTGACTTGAAAAATCCAGTTTCTTTTTTTTTCAGAAAAGGAACATTTTAAATAGAACAAAATGAAAAGGGAGGAAAAGTCATCTCAGCTATGGAAAATATAACATCATTAAGTGTTGGTCTGGTTCCTTGAAACACACATAATCTAAGATAAATTTTAAAGGAATTATGACATTAAAATGTTCTAGTAATACTTACAGATTTTTAAGTTTATCTAGACCAGAGAAGGCACCGTTCATATCTTCAATAGTCCATGATATTTCATTGTTTTTCAGATCCCTGTTTGAGGAGGGGAAGGGGAAATCAAACCACAAGAGCTATTAAAAAGAACAATATGTTATTTTAAACAATTTCTAAAACAGCTTTATGGTAGTTTAGGGGGTTTTTGGCTTGATTTTTTTATTTTTTAAGAGAACATTTTCCTGATTAGCTATTTAATTTCATTTTTTACTGAGAGACTTTGAAGACTATTAGTACTTTTTCCAATTATAATTAAAAACATCAAAACACAAAAATTCTATGAATCATTATAAAGCAAACAAGGGTGTTCAGAAAAAGCACTATCATAAGAGAAGTGTTGAAAGAAGGGAAGGGATCAACTGTTGCCCCTTTGAAACAAAATACACTTATGCATTTTAAGTTCATAGTATTAACACACAGAGAATGCTGAGACTTACTAATAAAAATGAATCATTTTATACATTTCACTATATCCACAACACTAACTTAATTATCTGTGAAGCATAAAGAGATTAGAGATTTGTGAAAAGAATGGTATGTCAGCAAAGAATCAACAGGGCAGGGCTAGAGGAGGAAAGAAAAATCTAATAGGAAAGTCTAACAATTCCCAGACATCTCACAAGTGTCTAACTTCCTCTGTATGATAGCTAGCTCTCTGTATGCTTAAAAAACATAGTATGCACCCTCTAAAATTCATTACTGGATACCCAAAATGTGAATATGTGAGCTAACCCCTGAAAGTAAAATGTAAGCACTCTTTTCAAAGCCTTGAGGGAAAAGCAACCATTTCATTCATCTGGCTAACAGATGGGTCAATGGTACACAACTGGAAGATTTTAATGATGTGGAATATATCTAGATTAGTTCACTTCTTTCTCCCCCTTTCATTAAGAAATGCTACTTCAAACAAATTCCAAATGTTTAAAAGCAACTGCTCAGTCACGACAAGCATCAGCATCCTTAGTAGCAGTTCTCAGTTTGGTCTTCCTACTTCTATCATGAGGAAAAATGTTGATTCAGTTAAGACATAACTGTGATCCAAATCCCTAAAGCTGTGGGTAGCAGTGCTGCTTGCTACCTTTGAAGAGATATATGCCTTTCTTTAATAATGTTACTGACAGTCTGTATCATGATGACTACACCATCCACTGTGCACAACCTTAATGAAAGAGGAAGTCCTCCTCCCAACTATTAAAAAAAAATAATGTTACTTTAAAAAAACAAAAACTAAACACATTGATCTGGGAAAGTTAACTTATTATATATCTTGCAAGAAATAAAAGGAATAAACAATTTCTTAAGTTTTTCTTAAGTGTTTTGGGGTGGATTTTTTGTACATTAAAAAATGAGTTAGTCAACTTACAAAGTCTGTAGACTGGAAAGTCCTCGAAAGGCACAATCTGCAATGTAGTTTACTTTGTTGTTTCCAATGTACAGTCCAACCAACACGCTTAAACCCACGAAGCTTGAATCATCTAACCTTTCTAAGTGATTGAACGTCAAATCTCTGCATATTCAAGGAAAAAAACGTATTTTAATGTTTGTGCTGAAATGCTTATGACTCATTCAACCCAAGTTAATGGGAGGAGGGTGTCCCCCTGTTACAACTAACAAAACACTATTTCTCATCACACAGCTTGCATATTATTTCCAATAATTCCTAAGTTATTGTAAAATTAATTTCTTTAGTTTAAAAATTACTCTTACAGCTACAGTACAACTGCCACAGTGAAATGAAGCAGTCATGGTTGGCTTCAACTTCTTTCAACAGAATATAACTGTCCCACATATAAAAAACCCCCAGTTGTCACCTTGGAAACTTTGTTATGAAAAATTCACAGATCAGTGGTAAGAAGCTCATGCTTTGGCAGGTACCCGGCTTTCAAAACTGGAATAGAATAAAAGCTACTCACAGCTCACTGAGTTTTTGGCAAAATTCCCAGGCATCAGGACTGATCCTGCTGATGGCATTTTGGCTGAGATGGAGTTGCTGCAGCATCAGCAGGCCATAAAGCCAACCTTTGGTTACCTCTGTTAAGTTGTTATGGTCCAGCTGCCTACAAACACACACAAACAGATAAAAGACATAAGCTTCAGAAACTCAGCGACATGCATGCTTTGCCAAAGGTCCACATCTGACTTCATGATACTGGCTAGATAGCTGCAGCCTCTAAAGGAGTTGTATGTATGCGTTCAGAATGTGCTGTCCTACGTATTGTATTCCCCAATGACTGCTTGTTTCTTCTTAATACACATTAGAATAACATTCAAAACCATCTTGAAATTTTATCACGCAGTTATATTCATCTTGTACAATTCTACTTAACATCTTATCAGCTGAAAGTTTATACTTACAAGACTTCCATGTTGGTTAGACCCCAGAAAGCGCCATCCATGAGCCTTGTAACCCCATTTCTCTGCAGTTTTAATGATTTCAAAGCTGGAAGTCCTTGGAAAGTAAGCCCATCTATTTTTTTAATTTTGTTGCGATTCAGTTCCCTGCATGAATAAAATTCATAGTTACAGCAGACTAAGTTCACCTGCATGCCAACAACCTTTCTTCCCTTACTGGTAAAAAATCTTATTCAAATACTTTTCTTGTACATAAAACAACGGAGATGAGATGTAATAAAAATCAAACATTTTACTGCAATACATTATGCTTAACCATGCTAGTACTGTTCTGCCTTTCTGATACTGAGGGCAAGCATGTGATAGTTCTTTGATTTTTAGAGTTAAAGACTCCTTGTAGACTTATGTCACAATTAGTCCTGTTTGTAAGTTCCTGGTGTTTATCCAGCAGTACAGCTGTTAAGTAATAGAAATCACTAATTAGAGAGAAAAAGTTAAAATTTTTACTTGTGATAACTAGGCAAAATTAATCTTCTTGGCTGATCCCTTTCTTCCTTAATCTGGAGTCAAGTGTTCACACATCCTGCCCTCAATCTCCACAACTAGTTATGAATAGGTCCTTCTCTTTCTCAAGCAGTCTTGGCTCTCACCCTTATGCCACTACCCAGTCTTTGCAGGTCAGAAGCTGGGAATCATATGTATCCTGGAAGGGAGTTATACCTGGCTGGAGAGCAAGCTGCAGTGACAGTAGTAGTCAGTATGTTCTATTTTCCTGCTCTTCACAAGACTTTCTTGACTTTGGTCCTTTTTCACTCTGAATCCTGCACCAACTACAAAGCAGCTTTCTGACGTTCTGAGCTAAGTAAAACGAATGTCTAGCTTCACACAGGCACAAAGAACAGTATTAACTGTTAATACTGTATATAGTATAAAGTGAATGTTAAATAAGCTATCATTTGCTTAATTATCAGTTACATTTATTAGCAAGGATTGCAATTGCTTTGTAGTATAAAGACACAAGATTAGCCACATTGAGAAAAGGCCCTCAGAAGAGTGTTCATCTGCCCTTTCCCGAAGATTTTAGATCTATCAACCTATAACCTATCAAGCCAAAAAGAATCCTTTCCTTCCAAAACTTACTTCCCCGTGGAAAGTAAAGACAAATAATTCTGTCTTTGTAGTCACACCAGAATTATTTTTCAGTCTCAGACTTCTAAGAATACAGCTTTTCTCTCCAGCAGTCTGATACGAAACCTACTTGATAACAGATACCTAATAGAGAACCCTGCTTGCTCCTCCTCCTGTGTTTAAAACTGCAAAAGCAATGAAGAATATTCAGGAAGAACTGCCTAAAGTTCTTCCTCTGAACAGTTCTTTCGGGTGATAACATGATTTTTTTTACCTCCATTGCAGCTGAGCTACCTACCTAACCTAACTATTCCAGCCTATCAATTAAATTATGACCAAGTAGAACTTTAGGCAAGAACATCACCAAATTCTAAATTTCAGCTGAATCAGAAGATCAGAAAGTCTAGTATGATCTTAACAAATCCTGAGCTTTGCAGGACTGTTCTCACACTCTTCTACTGAGGCTTGAGTCAAACTCTTCCTGCCTTTGTATACAGGAAAGACACAGTCAATGTTTCCAGATGTGTCAAGCATCCTAAAACTTCACTGGTTTATGATCTTCCACTTTCAAGGTCAACCTAAGAGAGTTTTAAGTCATCATTTTTAACTCTTGACAATATAATATGGAGAGCAATTATTCAGGCCTTGAACAAAGCACAGCCCTAGCCAATCCCCTTGTCAACTTTGTGCACTCACAATGGAAGTTTTCTAATTAAAAAAAAAAAGTATATCTTTCCATATAAAATAACTTTATTATTTATAAGGTAAAACACTTATACAGCACTGTATCAGTAAAGCTGGTGGAGGACTATTTCCTCAAACATATTGTTTATTGTTATACCTTCTGAAAGCAAATTAATTCCCTTCATATCACTGTGAAAGCACAACATGAGACTGCTGTTGTGAACTACATAAGCTCACTTCATGTTTTTCCAATGCTTTCTTACAGGAATACTGCTATTACCCCTTCTCCAGCTTTTGCTTTCCCCCCCCTCCATTTAACAGGCAAGCAGGATTTTTAAAACACAAAGTGTATTCACATCTCACCAATATATAAGACTAGTTTTATTTGATACAAAGCTGCAGTTAGTAAGGGTTGTAGTAATATGTTTTCTATGTCTGTCTCACTCTGCCTCTGGTTAAATTCAAGGTTAAAGTTCAAGCATTGCCAGTGCTTTGGAAAACCTGAAAACAATTAGTCAATTGTAGGTTGCACTTACAGGTGCTGCAGATGGGAGAGTTTAAACATCTTTTGAGGGATTGCTGAAATTTTGTTCCTGTTCAGTTTCAATACTTGAAGTGTGGTAGACAAATTGTCAAAGGTACCAGGCTCCAATGAGGTTATTCGGTTACTGTTAATGTACCTGTTGAAACAACGTCTAGAAGGTTAAATTTACAGTTATTTAATAAATTCTTAAAACCATGTAGTGAAACACAAAGCTCTTGCACTGCCTATTCCTTGATAAATGGAATTTCATTTATTATATTAATTAGAGCTCTTGACAGCTCAGTCTATGGTCACACAGTATTTCACCACAAGCATTCTGCTGTACTCTGAAGGAGTGTGTTACTGGCAGATGGCAGCAAGTTGCAACCCCATTAACTTTCTCACTTGATACAGCTCTGGTCTTGCAGTATTACTGAGTAAGAATTAAGGAAGATTTTCAAAAGTCCACCAAACTCCATGTAACTCAAGACTACCAAAACCATGGGGAACTTAAGTTTGGTTTGTTACACAATTATTTCTCTAAAGAGGCAAAACTGTGTTTCAGGATAACGATCTTCACTTTTTATGAAGTAAAACATGTCATTTCAACAACTTTTATTCAAATTAGCAGTTTATGTTAAACTCAAGAGGCAAAAATAAGTATGTATGGCTAAGAAAGATTTAGTACCTTGAACAGCTGCCAATCCAAGTTTTCCAAAAAGTTTTCTGAAATTAACCTTAAAGGAAAAAACCATAATACTAAATTTTACTTACAGATACTTGAGCTGTAACAATGGAAATGATGATATTTTTAGCTCTGATATGTTGTTGTTGCTCAAGTCCAAAGTTTCTAGATTTTGAAAAGGCTTCAGATGTTCAGACAAGATGTTGGCAATCTTGTTACTGGTCCTGAAATTTAAGGACAACAGTCAAAAGACTGATATTTCCATAGTAAGTACTTGTTAACTACACATGACTCTGATGAAAGTTAGTTCTTAATTCCCCCAGCTAAAAACATTTTCTAGCTAAAGAAAACCTATAAAGTATGTTCTCTAGATATAACATTAATTTCTAGGCACCCCAAATCACAAATTGGAATGCTCTAAAAAAATGCGTTCACTAACATTTCTTGAAACATTCCCAGCAAGATGAAGAAAAATTGCATTATAATCCAATTACTGCAATTCATTACTTAAATTAATGTAAAACCATGATAATTTACTTCTAAACAGTAAAAATACCTGGTATTTGCATTGAACAGTACCATAACAAAATGAGTAATATTGGAGTTTTCTAATTTTTACCAAATTAACATCACAGTAGCTAGACATGTTTTTGTTTCTTTGAAAACTCATAAAGCATAAATATCAGATTCAGTTTCCAGAAAAACAGAGCTAATTAGAAGAGATGGACTGACAGCACACCCTGTCAGAAAGATACCCTCTAATTTTGAAGTTACATTTAGTATTTCATCCTATAGATTTTCCCAGTAAAGAAACAAATTACTGCTTATCACACCTCATTGCAGAGCTTCTGGCCTTCATGTCTGGTCAAAGTGCAGCTAAGTATCGCATCTGGTTCCACAACAAAAAGTATGCAACTACATAAAGACACGGGTATCCTAGTCTACTATAATGAACACCCTCCCCCCCTTCCTTCACTTCCAATGAAATGTACTTTTTCCAGGGGTCACATTTCACGTTCATACGCAGCAACCTACCAGTTTTTCCATCCCAGTTGCATAACGTACAGTCCCACACACATCACATCACGCTGAATATCAGCAAAATTAATAGGGTTATTCGGTTTGGGGCTAACGGGACTTCACAACCAATGAAATTAACGTAACCCGAAATGATCCTTGTTACCTTGGGAAGTTCAAGTCAATTCTGGCCATGGTACATTCTGTACCTAATATGACAACTGATTAAAATTTAGGAGCTTTCCCCAACTCCTTGAGATTGCAGGCAATAGCAATTTCAGTAAAACTATCAACAAGAATGTTGATTCTGGAAGGTGTTTGCCTTTATTGGAAATACTCGCTCTGGATCAAATACCAAGTCACACATTCAGGACAGCATAAACAACTCTCACATATTCAGGGCTGTGGGGGGATTANAAAAAAAAAAAAAAAAGTCCTGGTTCAGTTTTTGAGTCAGAAGTTAGATTAATGGGCCTTCTGACCACATGTGGGAACGGGTAAGTGATCTTGCAGCCCCTCCAACACAGTGCTTGTATCATGTTTCATTCCTCAGGCTGTCTGGTAGAGGTACACTGCGTTTTTTTAACTCTTAGCTGAAAGTATTTATAATAAATGGAAACAAATTACTTTAATAAAAAACAACAACAAACACCATCACCATGTGTCAGTTCCACTGGTCAAATAAGACTGCGAGTTAGATAACAGGTCATAGAGCCTCGCCTTTATGCATTAGTTTGTTTATAAGGTAATTACTAACAAGGTATTAAAACTGTCAATTACTTGGGTGATGAATAAAATTTTCCTTGCAGTAAAAGTGTGCTCCAGCAGAAGCCAGCAATTTCCTGAACTGCACGCCTCCTAAATTGCAGTGTGAAAGTGTTCAGTTATACAGACGGCTTGCACAGTGCTGTCTTTGTGTCAGCATTGCTCCATAAAACAGAAATTCCTCACAACTGGCAGGATAATACCTCCTGTATTACAAAGTTTAGTTGGACCTAATGGAACCGAATAAAACTCTCATATAGCCTTCAGATTAGCACTTAAACTAACTGGCAAATTACCTGACAGCGATCAAGTTACAACAAAAACAAACAAACAAAAACCCCCAGCTTGCTTGTTTCAGGGAATGTTTTTTCTTTTTTGGTGATGGTAAGGTCATACTGTGGGGAAAAAGCAACTTATTTTGGTCACTGAAACAGAGCTACACATCAAAGTAATAGAATCACAGAATGGTTTGGGCTGGAGGGACCCCAAAGATCATCTAGTTCCAACTCCCCTGCCATGGGCAGGGACCCCCTCTACCAGACCAGGTTGCCCAAAGCCCCATTCAACCTGTCTTTGAACATGACCGGGTAGGGGGCATCAACAGCTTCCCTGGGCAACCTCTGCCAGTGCCTCACCAGCTTCACAGAGAAGAATTTTTTCTCAGTATCAAATTTTAATCTACACTCTTTTAGTTTAAATCCTATTACATTTCACAATGAAAATCAAGCCAGCCTTCAATGCACGTTCCTGCTTACTCATATCTGTAGAATACTCAAATGCAAAATAGCTGAATGGTCCACTCATTGCCTCAACCTCCTAGTCCAGTTTTCTCTTTGAAAAATAAAAAAAAAATTCCATAATTCACATCTAGAAGGAAACAATACAGTGTTGGACATATCCAAATAGTTCTACTTTAAGGTCCAAATCTAGCTAAAATGAGAAAGTTAAATTCTGATCTGATTTTTCTGGAAAATCCTCAAATTTATCATTTCAATATTTATTCAATAAATATCAAATTTACCAAACAACATATCAGCTTCCTCAAAACTGCCAAATCATCAAAATTAGTCAAGGACATGTTTGAAAATGCAAACCTCCCTACCTGTCTGGGCAGAATCAGCTTGTTCACTGTGCAGGAAAACTCTCACAACTTTCTATCAAAGTGCTGTGCTCAGACAAAAGGAGCTACAAGGAGCAACTGGTTTTATCTCACAGACCCTCAAGGGTGGGAATGACAGCAACAGAGAACCAGCGCATCAAGTTCTCACAGAAGCAGACTTGCAGCAATCCCATCACAATTTCTTCAAGTGCAAGAAACAGCAACATGCTGCAGTTTCTTTGCAACTTTAGTTACAGCTACAGCTGCAGGAGCACTGAGGAACACAGATAAAAGCACCAAAAATACCTGCATAAATTTGAACATGCCTTTTGCAATTTGAGTGCCTACACCCTGACTTGCAGCAAAAGCCCAAGAGCCCAAAAGCACACAGATTGATTTAATTATTTTTACATAAGCCTATATGAATACCAGTTTAAGAGAGCATATCAGTTTTCCATTAAGAGTACAAGAAACCTTAGCTATCTGTCCCGGCATTCATTACTTGAACAACACCACTAGGCCAAAACATGTAAAACAGCCCTATCAATCGTGACTTCAAGATTCAACAGTTATATATCTGATATATTGACTAGAACATTCCTTGCCTCTAGAGAAATGCAAAGCAGGGCAGCAACTTCTGTATCCATTTTGTTAAGATCTACTTAACACATATTAGACATAACAGTTCTTATGTGCTGGGAAAAAAAAAAAAGCACAATTTTCAAAGATCTGAGAGTATGATTAAGTATCTCTTGATAAAGTTGTCAATATGTAATGTTTCTTACTTTCTAAGCAAGAGAAATATCTATCCAAGCTTTGCTACTCTGATCCTGTAACATGGAAGACCCAACTCTGAAACAGATTAAGACCTAAATTCCTCTTTTGTTTCTATTTTAAATCTCCAGCACAAAAAAAAAAAAAAAACCACACAACAAAAAACAACACCCACCCACACCACACTCTTGCACTTCTTTCTCCATCTTCATCCTTTTCCAGTATAACTCTTTGTTCCAGGTTGACCTTGTTCTGTGTGTTTTAAGAACCTCTTAGTCCTGACAAGGAGCATATGTAAAAGTCTGAAGGTGAAACAACCTGGCAAAAGCCAGGTTGTCTACAACAACAATTCTGGAGCACTGTGTCTGCACAGCCTGTTCTCCAGAGTTGTTAGATGTAAAATACTGTTTTCACATCTGTGTAATTCTGGACTAAGACAGTGTATTCTGTCCCTCAACTAAGCCCTGACAACCTGAATGTATTGAATTTGGCTCACAAACAGGCAAATGAAATTATAGTCAACTCTTGCGAGAAACTAAGATAATATGCAAAGAGAAAAAAAAAGTACTCTTCAAGGCTACATATAGCTTTTTCTGGACAACACTGAAGCCAAGATGCTGGGGTTCACAGATGTTTAGTTTGACTGTCTTGTGTTTACATGGCTTCCAGATCAGAGCTGGTCTGGAGGCCACCATGTCAGAGCACAGGCAAAGTAGACGTGACTGTCCACATCTGAGCACGTACCGGGTGGTCTCTGTTACATGCCACTACAACTCACAGCCTCTGTTATTTCCTCAGAAATGTGCGGTTGCTTCACCTGTTTTTCACCATACCCACCCACTGACATCATACAGCTTCTCTACATAGCCTCTATTGTTTCTTGCATGCTCTCCTCCTACCTTCCCAAACTTCTGTGGATATTTGGAGCTCTTGTAAGAGAAAAGGAAGTCAGGACACTAACTAGAAGAAAATGTAAGGAAAAAGGAAAAAAAATAAAAAAGTGCCAGTAAAGATGAAAGAATCAACACTGTAATAAACTTTCTAGGAATGTGCTGGAAGACTCATATTTTGTGACAAAGCACATATTAGAAGGAAAAGTCTCAGTAACTCAGAAAAGATTTTTTCTCCTTCTATTTCTATTCATTTGACTACTAAAATGAGCCAGACTATAATGAACAATTACAACATTTAAAATATCGCCATTACAGTTTTCAAGCTGAACACTACCTCTACAAAAATCCATTATATGAATGGGACTGCATGCTCTTCTCACCAACAGGTAACCAACTGCACTGAACTAAGAACACCCATATTTCTTAATCTTTTCAACTGATACAGAAATATTTTAAGTGAAATTGGTTTTCTCCAAGATGCCAGGTATCAAGCCAGGATTCTGGCTCACTTCCAGTCCAGTCCTACCAGTGGGTCTACAAGTCTGATGCCTCCTTTACACACAGGCTTTTCACATTCCTTGTGGCTAGCAGCTCTTTCTTTTGAAGGTCTTCATGCCATGATCCGTGTCTGTCAGTGCTCTTTCAAGCCAGGTATCATTAAGTCTCTCCTCTTATTTTCTTCTTTGTGATATACAGGCATAAAGTAGAAAATGAAAACTGAGAACTCTGTAGGCTACTGATATCCTGTCCAAAACTTGAGGCTAGAAGTTTATAAATTCCTCAACCAAATAAACTGGGAAAAGAGGAAGAAAAAGATGCAGAATAAAACAACTCTGGAATCTGAGGGTTTTAATCATTAAAAAGAAGACACGGGCAAATCTAAACTTCCTAAACTCATGATAATTCTATAGCAATTCTCTCCTGACTTCAGTCAAGTACCAATACTAAACTTTCCTTCCAATCTTCTTCATACCTTGAAGTCTGTTTCCAACTATACTTCCTGGCCTTTCCAAAATGATCACGTTACTTCGCATATGACAGCCAAGTTCATTGACTTTGTTTTAATGAAGGTAAACAATGCAGTCATAGCTATTTCAGCACGAGCTGACAAGAGAAATAATAACCTATTGCAGACTTAGTGCACTCTGTGACTCTTAGTCAATGCTAAAATCTTGTGACAGTTATAAGTATGACCTAGAATAAACGCAGCACAATTCCCTCCAATATTATAAACTGTATTTCTGATTTGATGTACAGACTCGTCAAGTAAAAACATCTATTCACCCAAAAGGGAGGGTGTAGGCTGGAGTCTAGTCACTTCAGACTACACACCCTTCTAGATCTACCCCTAGCCTCAACTGTTAGTACAAGTTGTTCTCCTGTCCACTTTATTTCACTCAAGGCACCAACTCATTATAGTTCATTGCTCTACTGGAGTAAACATCTACCACTTGTCAAGGATATAAATCCAATACTTATGACTGACCTCTCAATTTCACTCTGACTTCCCTCATTCTCTGTACTGTATGCCCTACAACTTGGCATCTCCACCTTGGTAAAATTTCCTACCATTCTTCCATTTTGTCAAATGGAAACAGTGGGGGTTGTTTTGTTTTTTTTTCTTCCCCCTGACTCATTAGTATTCTTTTAATTCATCTTTTTCTTTAACATTGTTGATGAGAAAAGCATGCTTCCCGCCCCCCAAACCCGCAAATAGCTCCTAAAATTTGAATTGTTTTCCATTCTCATTGCAAAAGCATTTGTCTAGGCTCTCACTACTTTTGTGTTTTTGCTACAACAAACTCTGGGTTTCTACATACTTCTTCCTTTTCCCATCATTCAGCCTAAATTGCTGCCATAAAAATCTAGTTTCCATGTCTGCAAGTCTGACTAAGACAGGTTTCTTTTCAAATTCCTTCATTTACTTCCTCTTAGTCTCCACACCAAATGTCAAAGACTGCAAGAAGTAATTCCTGTAAGTTTCTCTGCTCTAGCTTTTTGCTTGCAACTTCAGCCCAAGTCACACATGGTTTACCACCACTCTCATTTTTGGGACTTGCTCCAAGTAGCCTTATGCCTGAAGCCCAGTCTGGCATTCCTCTATCCTTTCTTTCAATCCTTCTTCAAAACAAACTCTTCCAGGCAGCATCCAAATCTTAATCCTTCCCATAATAAAGTGGTAGCTGATGAGATGACAAGGATGTAAAATATTTGACCAACAGTTTCTTAATATTGGGAGCCAGACTCCATTTGAGTATGCTAGCTTTATAAACACACAATACCACTTTCTCTGGCAAGCGTAAAAGTGAAAGGCATCCACTCCTACTGAATGTAAGCTTTCATTTTGCATCTAAACGTCTTTCTTGTGACTGTGGTTTTCTAAGTGCAAACTGAGGCAGCCTTCTCCTGGATTTTACACATTGCTTCAACTCCCAGCCTATGGTGAGATGACAAAGAGATGGATTTCTCACACCTACCCCTATCACAAATAACATTGCAAACAAGGATTATGAAAAAAACTCTTATCTTTACAGTAGCCCTTTGTAGGAGTTCTCCTTATTAAGATACTGCCACACAGTCCAAACTATCACTCTTACTCCTACGTCAGCATCTGGGACAAACGTCCAATCTATTTTGCGTATTTCCTTCAGTCAGATGAATTTTACTTAAGACTACTTGGAAGTCATCTGTGATACCTATTATTACAAAACATATTTAAATATACTTTTCTATATTTTAAACAAAAATGGACACACAATACTAAAAAAAAACCAAGCCTTGTAAATAGAATAAAGGATTAATCACCACTTTTTTCCAAAGCTAGGTTTGTGCATAAAGTTAGGTATTTAAGCCTTATGTTGACAAATCAAAGCTAGGTTGTGACAGTGCATGGCTCAGATTTTGCAAGAGTATCTTTTCGGCAACAGTGACATTTTTTTCTTAACCAAGAAGACCGGTATATGCTCTATTATTCCCTCGCAAATAAAGAAGACAAGACTGTTTTATTCTTCCTGGTAAGGGGAATGGAAGAAAGCATGAAGCTCTCTGAAATACAGATAAATTTACAAATCTTTAGCCACAAGCTCAGCATCTTGTTTAGCAAAGATCTACGAAGTGCCACTTCAATTTAAGAGTTAGTTTATTTAGCTGTAAGAGCTATAAAGAAAAATCCCTTTTCAGATTATATATTTAAATTAGGTAGTATGAACAATCCCATTCACCCTGAGAGCTCTATAAGTAAAGATAATGACACTGCATTATCATAAGCTCCACACGCTAGAAGTCTGTACCACACTGGAGTCAACTCTGTCTCCACTGCCTGAAAGCACAATGCTTTATCAATCTCAAGAAACAACCTACTGTAATCAGGTCTTTCATCAACAAGATTTTATTCAGATTGGAGCAACGCATGCAGTCTGCTGAAGAAATTTTACTGATGACTGAAATTAGGATAATGAAAACTAAGCAAGGTAGCCGGAAAGACACAAAGCTAAACCTTGGCTCTTCTGGTAATTTCAAAATTTCAGGCCTTATCTATTAAGACTAGTATACACTAAAACTTGCAGATCATCTTCAATAAATCTCCTGCTGCAGCTGCATTAAATGAGCCATCTGTAGAACCTCCCATTCCGAGCACACACTACCATCTGAACCTAAAAAAAAAAAATAAATTATGGTTTGGGCATTCCCTGGGATTTTGTTTGCTTTCAGTGATCAAAATATTTGTTTTTTTTTTTGAAACAAATTATTCTTGATGGCTTAGATAATTTTGCTTTTTATTTTTTCATTGAAGATAATGACTTTGTACTTTTGCAGTACAGCAATTCACTCTTTGCTTTTCAGTAGTGTTTATTGAACAGCAAAGGCCCAAGATTATTAATCAAGCAATCATAACCAAGTAATCAGAGTCATTTTATAGTGGATGATCAGAAAGCTACATTAAAAGTTGAAAGAATTTTGCTTACTTGTGACCCCTGCAGTCACCTAAAACTGGCTCCTTTACAGTCCTTTTGTACTGTTCTTATCTCCTGACCCATCTTTTTTTGTTAATACACTGGAAGCTGTTCTGACTCAATAAAATCACTGCTGTCTCCTGTTTTCCACAGCACTCAAGGGCTGATGTTGGTTGGTGTCTTAGGGTTATGTATTTTGAAAAACGTTGCAGGTAAAGTTGCATGTTAAACTGTATATTCCCAAACAAAACCTTAAAAAATGTTGCTGTGTTTGCAAATCAGTGTCTGTCTTCCTTACAAAGTATTAATCACACTAAAAAGTAAACCTTTTCTGAAGGGATTTACAGTATAATCTTTATGCAAATGGTATTTGTTAGTTAAACACCATGCAGGACCTCTATGCAAGGCTACTGTACTTATGTTACTTAGTTTCAATTTGTTTGTTACAATCTATTTCTGTACTCAACCTATGTACAAAACTGTACAGAAACGGCAAACTTACAAGGCAATACTAGTTTCCTTCTCATGTATCAACATCACAGATTCTATCATATTTGAGGACAAGTAGGACAGGACTGAAGCATCCCAGATAAAAAAAATGGGAAGAATAAATAGAATGGGAGCCAAATTCAGAACCTTTGTGCTTTTTTTCTCTACCTAACAAGAAAGCCATCTAGAAACAATAAAAAGTAACTTGCATATTCATCCAGAACTACAGAGTTTTCTATCACAACCATCTAAAGAACTATTTAAAGCAATTCTGTGTTAATTTAACTGGGTTTTACAAGCATTTCAGGAATGCAAATTATGAAATATTAACATATTTTACTTCTAGGGATAGTTAAACGTTTGTTACTTTGTGTGGTATCTATACTTTAAACATTTGTAAGTCAGTTGTTAAATCCATTATTGTTCCCAAAAGCCTATGCTGTCCAGCACCTAGGAGGACCTGCCCTCCCTGTCTAGAGATACTGTGCTGACTGGGGAGCTGGCAATCTCTGGCAAATGGCTGAAGTTCTAATTTTCTGCGCTAATAAACTGCTCTCTTCCCACCTTCTCTCACTGAAGATGGAGAAAAGGGCTGGGTGACTGAGTGAAAGGAACATCCTACCTTTTAACTTCAAATCATGATCAAACATGCCTAAAGATGCAAGCAGACCTTTGCAAGCAGAATCACTCTAAAAGAGTCATGTCCAAGTATATTGGCTAGGCATTTCACAAGAAACATAACTTTAGATACGTAAAAGTTAATTTAAAATAGGTATCTACACAGGCTTCAGTAGGAAATCGTCTGAACTGTCCTGGGGAAGACAAATCACTTCAGAAACAGCCTTTTAGTCTCCACTCATGCTGAAGAGGATCTAGAGTTACTAACTCATAATGTCAAACTTTCAAGAACATAGATTTGTGAGGATGAATCCTACTTTTTGCTCTGTCTGGAACTATTACATCTGTTATTTTGAAGCAAGCTACCGAAGCTTCACAACCTGAGGCCTCCTTACCAGATTTAGCTCAAAGTACCACCCGTTTAGTTCACAGAAGTTTCCAGATTCCAGAAGGCTCAGCAGCTCTAAATCATGTGACAAGATACATACTCATCACATGAATAAAATCACAGATACATCTCCAACCATGTAATGAGTGTGCCTGTATTTACTTGCACACTCCTTCACACTGACACATGGTCTTTCCAGGGTAGTGGTGGGGAGTGTGACTGCCTGACACATTTCCCTCCTATAGTGATATAAAAACAAAATGCTGGCATCACTGTTTCATGGTACCAACAGACCGTGACCATGAAACTGGGAACATTTACTGCTCTGGGTATATTTGGCCTGCATAATTCAACAGCATGTAAATATTTAAGTTAGATAAGTATCAGTTAGCTAGTTAGAAATGAGGTAGCTCCAGTAATGGGAACTACACTAACTTGATAATCCACCCCTGCATGTTTATACTGCTCAACGAATTCAGACATACAGTGCTGTATGGAGATATCCACACTAGACACTCCAGCAGTGTAATTTCCTTTGCAGAGCAAAGAAAATTCTTGCAGAACAGGTACAATTCTAAGGCTCCACAAGTGACAAGTGAAGATTTTGGCTAGAAAGGAATGCACCATTTCCACAGTATTGCTTGAAGACCCCTTGGAAAAAAAATGTGGCTTTTTAACAGACTGTAAAGAACCAACATATATGTACCTCATAAGAAACATAATCAAATCAAGCTTCAGAAGACTATCACCCTCTTTTCTGATATTATTTGAAAATCAGAACAAAGACTCAACAAGGAAACAGTGGTTTGTTTTGGAAAGGCTCCACAAACTCCTATATAAAAGTTTAAAACCCTTAAGTAAGTCATGTCATGTTTCAAGTACAGTTATTCTTTTAAGATTGGTTCTAAAAATTATGTTCTAAGTGTTACATATGTGTTCTCTTTCCATAACTTAGATATATAAAATAAGTTTGGTTCAACCCCTCCAAATGCAATATTACAGCAAAACCAAGTGAACATATTTTTTCACTTTAAATTTTATAAAAGTATATTTTCCTATCTATACCAAATTATATATCTTTATGTTAGACAACTGCTGTATGTTAATTCTTCTCTATTTACACTCTTTTTCTGTAAAATTAGATTTAACATCTTTACACGAATAACTTTGAACCTCTAAGAAAAGGACACCAAGGGGAGAACTTATCATGCTCTACAACTACCTGAAATGAGGCTGTAGTCAGGTAGGTGATAGTCTCTTCTCTCAAGTAACAATTGATAAAACAAGAGGAAACAGCCTCAAGTTGCACATGGTGTTGTTTCAATTGGATATTTGTAGAAATTTCTTCACAAAAAGGGTTATCGAGCACTGGAACATGCTACAGATGTACAGATGCGGAGCTTAGGGACATGGCTTAGAGACAGACTTGGCAGTTCTGGGTTAACGGCTGGACTTGATCTTCAAGGTCTTTTCCAACCAAAATGATTCCATGATGATTCTATTGTATATCTTAAAGAGATACCTTTGCCAAAGAAACAAAATGCTTCATTTTTTAACAATGAAATACCACTCTCTAATCTTGTGTTCTGTGTATACCCATTTTGATATGGGACAAACAACTGTCTTAACTATTACACCCTCATATTCATGAGTTAACAGAAAATCTTAAAATTTCTTAATGAATTATTTCTACCATATTACTCTCAAGGAATCGCTGATGTAGTCCTAAATAGGTATTAAACCTCAGCTGGAGCACACTTATGTTCAGTGATCTCCCAACACGACACAAAAGTAACGGAAATTATAACCAGAACAAGCTAACACCAAAACAGACCAACTTTAACTGCACTGGTAGTATGATAACAGCTTTCAGAAATCCCTGCCCACCCCCACCTCCCCTTTTAATTGTCAGTATATATAGTGCAGAGCACAGGTGTGACAAAGGTTTTTCCATGTCTGACCACCTGAGTAAATGAAACATGCTAGTGACCTAAGGATACGGAACAACTGATCTAGCAGTGACTGATTTTCATTTATTTCCTCCAAAGAATACAAAAATCTTTGCACAGCTGCAGAAGGATGGTTTTAGGTTTATCTAAACCAGTTAAGTTTCCATGAGGAATAGTAGGGGACATGCTAAGACAAATTCTCAAATTTGTATTCATCAGAAATAAAGCAGGAGGTTATAAACCACTTTATTATAGTAATACTTTCAACCTTGTGATAAAAAGAACCTCAACAAAGTAAAAACAAAAGGTATATTCTATAGACCAATCAGATGGTTAAAGTACAGAATGCTACACCAGTATAAAAATAGCGTTGACACTAATACAAAATAGAAGATATGCTTAAATTCAGCAGTTAGTTGTCAGACACCGTCTGCTTTTTCTTTCATTCTTTTCTGAATCTCATCTGTAAGAAACCACATCAGTATCAAATGTCACTTAGTTCTTATTCAAACAGAGCAATCCAGACACAGTGGCTGCACCAGCTGACTTGGGTGACCTGGGCCTAGAGTAAAAACAAACCCCTATAAATCACCAGATGTAAGCAATTGAACAGTGATCAATTTAATTAAGTGAACAGCTTTCCAAAGTTTACTGTATTGTTTTAACCCTTCAGGCTTGTTCAAGAAAGGTAACTTGCAATTTGTAATCAAGGAAAGGATTTGGCCAGAGGGCTACATATTACTCGCTTTAGACATGTTAGATTCCCATTGATAAAACCCAAATCCCACACATGAAAAATACGTTAATTGGGAAAAAAAAGAAAACACACTATTTTTTAGCAGTTCCTTCAACACTTTAGAGAAACTAGATTGCAGGGAAAAAAAAAAAATAAACCAATTTTAAGTGAAAACCTCAGGAATATAATTGCTTTTAAAATCAATGTTTTGGTTATGGATCCTACAAGCCTTTTATAACTTTATAGTGCTATTACAGATGCCACATCAAGTAACCTACTAATTTCTTTCAAACAAAACAATGACCATAGATATAATTGCATGTCACAATTATACATATTAACTGCAGCCATAAAAAAATTATGCCACACGCTAAAAAGGTCTCAAAAAGGCATTTTATAGATATTGGCAAAACATCTTCTATCCTTTATACTTGTCCTGAAGCTGTGTCTCAAGACAATTTCCCCATGTTGCCCACTGAAATTAATGGAATTCTGCCATGATTCAACACAAGTGGGATTTCAGCCAAGATGCATAATGATGGAGTGTAACTCTCGTTTTAAGTCTTTGTGCAGGTTTGCATAACGTTTACTAATGTTTGTACAGTGCCTAGCACAACAGGGCTGAGGCTTCTGGGCACTACCACAACATAAATTAATTCTAATGCAGTCTTTGTATCTGAGGGAAGCATAAAAACTACAAGGATTAAGCTCAATTATACACATTTTAAACAACTTGCTAAATAATATGACATAATCAACTTCCTAACCACAAGCTGCTCTATTTCCAATTATTTCATTTTAATCTCTATAATGCATGTATTTCCACAAACCCTGTAGTTAGTTCCACTAGCCAGGGACAAGAGAGTAAGGTCTACTTACAAAGACAGAAGAGTTAAATTTGCAGAGACTGATCCCAGATCTGGAATGACCTCCAGTTCATTGTTGTTCAACTTCCTATTGATACCAGAAAAGGGAGAGTCAGCTTTGATGTTAATCAGAAGTTGGTACATTGAATTTGTTGAATTGCTGAACAGTGGCACCCCAAAATTTAAAAATGTACACTTCATGTAAAATATCAGAACAACAAGCATACATGTAGTGCAACCAACCATCCCTAAAGAACAGCCAAGCAATTAGCATACTGGTTGATTTTTTTTTGGGGGGAGGAGGTTGTAGCGGGATTTTTTTGTTTGTTTGTTTTTCTTTTTTCTAAATTTATTTAATTTGTCTTAATAAAATAAATAATAAACTTACACTTCCCGAAGACTGTGAAAGTGATCCAAAAGACTGGTCTTGATTGAAGACAATTTGTTGTGACTTAAGTCCCTATGAGGTTACAAAAATAAACAGCCTGTCAGTTTTGCTAGGAAATATTGGGCTAAGCAACAAAGTTTCAATCCAAATGATGCTAACATTTGTTTCCAAGTATGTAAGAAGGTCGTGGTTTTGGGTTTTTTATATTAGTAAAGTCAGAACAGAAACTCATTTGAGCGCACAAAGTATAAATAAGTGTAAATACCTTGATCACTATGATCAGTGTCAAGGAACTTCCTATACCTCTAAACAGCTCAGAACTGCTCACTGGGGTGGTCTATGCAAGACCCATGAAAAACATCTTAAAATTTTGACTCGTATACACCGACAACCACCCCTTGGCCCCAGTCCTTCGAAAAGCCCTGGCTAAAGCAACCTTGCACTTACAAATAAAATTCATAAATCAATACTCAGTGCAGTCCCATTCCTTGAGTCAATCAATGTTTTATCATTTACTCTTCTCATTCTCTAAAGCAACACACAGATTCTAAGTACACAATGGAGACTGTCCATAAATCTCATTTCTAATTCCATGCTTCCACATAATTCAGGACTCCATTCCATATAACCAAATTTAATGGGGACTTTAATCAAGCAATATCAGGGAAAAAAAAAATTTAAATTGAAATACACAAGAAAGCCTAATTCTTTCCTGAATTTAAAGATGCCAATATACTAGTCACATCAATACTGCACTTAATCAGACGTAGATTTTGGTTAAGCTGCTCTGTACTGAAGATCCACAACACATCAAGATGCAGTTCATAAAAAATCTTGTTAGTGTTTTTGCAGTGTTTGTTACAAAATAAGCCTGGGTATTAGGAATGCAACACATTTTCTTGACTACTGTCAAGTAAGTTTTTACCCCCCAGACACCGTGCATCTTTACCATATGTCCTCTCAAATATTTGAGATCATCATCAGGAAAAGGGACAATGGTTCCAAGCTGGAACACAGAAAGTTCCATCTGAATACAAGGAAGAACTTTTTCCCACTGAGAGTGACATAGCACTGGGGCAGGATGCCCGGAGAGGTTGTGGAGTGTCCTTCTCTGGAGACATTCAAGACCAACCTGGACATGTTCCTGTGTGATTTAATCTAGGTGATCCTGCTCAGGCAGGGGGGTTGGACTAGATGATCTTTTGAGGTCCCTTCCAACTCCTAACATTCTGTGGTTCTACGATCATAAAATATAATCCCAAGAAATTCTAGCTGCAGACTGAGAAGAACTAGAAACACCACAGAAGTAAAAGAATGACCATGTAACAGGAAGCAGAGAAGCTAATTACAGGAACTCTAACTTGCATGTCTATGGAGATCTGCACAAGTGGTACAGATCCACAGCTGATCTTCAAACCATGGTTAACCCTGTTGAAGACCTCTCCCTTCGAAGTCACTCATCCAGCACAATACATACTTTCCTGCTCCCACAGGACAGCGAGTCGCTACTTCACCTGCAGAGATTCAGCTATCTGCAAAGCACTTGCCAAACGTTCTAACACTGAGTTCATCAAAGCCAGCAAGCAAAACCAGCAATACTCTTAATGAGTTATTAAACTCACTCCAGTGAATATGCAGCCACAAAGAATTATAGCAGTGAGCTGCTGTAGCATCAGGTAAAGGCAAAGAAATTTCTCACATTTCATGACACTTTTGCCATGCTAATTAAGCACTGAATGCTCATCCAACAATGCCTGGGGTCCTCATCAAGCCATGCTGGCATGAAGTGTACTTCAAGTTGAATGTGAGGGATTCCTTACTTTTTTTAGGTGATATGACTCAGTACATACCAAACACAGGCCAGACTGCCATGGACGAGTCTACTGCTCTTAAAGTGAAGAAACCCTATGATCAGCATATCCTTGCTGCACACAGATGAGACCTGGCTTAAATCAAGGTCTGCACTAGGTGATCCACTCTGTGGCTAAGCCCCAAGTAACTGCAGATCCAGAGAACTCTGGTTGCTCTGCATCCACCTTCACATATCCTTGGACACAGGTGTAATGCTGTCAAGCACCTATGCTTCTTCCACAGCACTTGGGGATGGTAAATCCACAATTCAGAGTTTCCCAACTGTTTGGTGCTTAAGCAGTGCTTGTTCAATGTTGTCAGGAAAATTCCATGGTCCCTTTTGTCCTCGCCCAGAGTGAGCAGCTAAAAAGTAATAATAATACTAGAAATCAAACATGAAAAATAACCTCAGCATGCACAGGCATTACGAGGGATACCACAGGTACTCAGTTAGGAGGTATGCTCTGGGACAGCCAACTGGATCAGGCCCAGCTGCAGCACCAGTACCTGGCTCATGGCCATGGGCAGGGAGGAGACCCAAGCTGGACAGGACTACGTGATTGGAAGCCCCGCAGGTGCAAAAGGCATTTTCCAGCTCAAAAAAGGAGGTTTAAGGGGAGACACCTAGAGAAGGAGAACACCCTCAGTCACATTCACGTTGTCATGGAGGAGATGTTTTCCAAGACTCAGCTCTGGACACAAGCACTTAACACATATCCATATTCTAGGTATCTTCCAGGTATCTAAACCCCTACAGATTTTCCTCCTAAAGATGCAGAAGCAATACAGTGTTAATGTTTTCCAAAACCTACAAATGATAAGTTTCATGATTTTGAGTTCTCCTGTAAATGAGATTAATCACACTTCAATTAGGGGACCGTATCATTTACTGCTTAAATGATCTAGTACAAATATTTGCTTGGTCATAGACTGAAGAAAAATTCCCGTGTTTAACACCTGAAGGCATCTGAAATTCTCATGCTACGTTCTTAAACGTAAGGACTGAAATAATTTGCTGTTACAAAGATCCAGACAGTACTCTAACTTGGCCCTGTAACACAGACATAGTAGAAACAATCTTTACCCTTAAACTTAATTAATACATGGCTTTAGTCTGTAGGGCTTATAAGAACTATGCAAATAAACAGCCAAAATTCAGTGAAGTTATGGCTGTTAGTGCCTAATATGTTACTGTTCTTCATGCTTCAGACAAGACTTAGGAATCAGTAATTATTTCAACAAAGAGCTTTCAACATTAGCGCTAAAAAACCTGCATTTCTTCATTTCATCAAAAAACCCCGCGAAAGATTTAAAACATGTTTGCCTAAAGGACCTACCAGACAGTAACAGACGTGAGTAGATTTGTTCTGCTGGAGTTATAACATGTTAAAAAAAAAAAAAATCTGGCTGAGTCCTTAAACTATAAAAATCCTGCAATTACAACCACTGCTGTGCATGATCACCACACTGGAGCCAGACACTTTCACTCATAGCTCAAGCTCACATCCATCTGGAGTCTATCAAGGCAACCATGAGCATAACGACTTCACTAGGTTTTAAGCTTTTTGTGTGTGTGTGTGTGTGTGTGTGTGTTTGTTTGTTTGTTTTTCAACACTAAAGATACCCTCAGATTTTCCATACAGTGCTTACTTTAAAAAATAATGTACATACAAAATCCTCATTCCTGGCTTACTTACAGCAGGTTGTCAGATTAAGTTGCAAAATACCCAAAGCAAATCAACACATATGCAAGAAAAAAAAAAAACAATCCAGACAATACTGAATCGCTTGTTTCACACAGCTGTACATGTTCGTCTACCAAATGCTGGATAAAGTATAAATTATAGATACTTTATTAAAAATTATTTCAGTGCTACTGGCACGAAAATCTTCACCAAAGAGAAGCCTTACAGGTTACATTAAGTTAAATCAGAGTGGTTAGAAGTGAAAGAGGAGTTAAAATGTTTTATAAGACTTTAACTGCAGCTTAAACATACACAAGTTTCTGAAACTTAGAAGCACTGGATCTGAGGCATTTTTTAAATATAAAAATCTATCATTGCAGTCATGAAGGTACGAGTACTTTTCAGTCCAATGCATTTCTCAAAATATCTTCAAACAAATATAAAAAGGCTTGAAAACTATTCAGTGTTTTTCCTTTACAGACATGGAACCAACAATGTTAGAACACTAAGATTATTCCTATGCATTTTCCATTTCTGAATTTTCCCTGTCAAAAATCTCCTGTGACAACTTTTTCTACTAGAATTTCAAAAGCCATGAAAGATAGAACAGTGAATGCACTCAGAAAACAGATTTATATTAAGAAATTCTTTATAACAATAAATGTATACCTGTTCTTCACCTCAGATTTCTAATAAAAGTGAGCATTTAAGTAAAATTACCTCTACTTGAAAAAGCATGCCATAATTTTTGAGGCCCTTTAAGGACTCGTTTAAAAAAAATAAATTCTATGTTCCACTACGTTTGTATGACCACCTTTTGTAACTCATTAGTCTCTGTGTTAGAAAGCTAAAAGTAACTGAACACCAATGGTTGCATGATAAGTAATTGAAAAAGAAGGCCTAATGCATAAAGGGATAGGGCGAGTGTTTCTTCACACATTTTATAAATCTAACTTTAGACTCTAACTTAATTTACAACACTTAGTCACAATTATCATCTTCTTCCTTAGAGAACTCGGAAACCTGAGCCCCAAGTCAAATTTTAAAATGCAAATCCAGCAACAGCTTCTTAATCAGTCCCACTGGGGCCTATAGAGCTGCTAATTCAGCAGAAATCAGGAGAGCTGAAAAACAAAAAGCCAGGCTGTAGCTGTTTTAAGACACTGATCCAAAGTGACTCATAAATCAGCTTGCTATGTTCAAGTTTTCGTCTGGAAAATATTGAAAAACAGCTGTGAAAACCATATGGCCCTTTTTTCTGGCAATTCTGGTATAGAAGGAGAGGATTTATAAAATGTAACTACTAAAGATGTAATACAAACACAACTGAAAACCATCTTTCAGACTTTGCCTCCTGCCCCACCGACAGTTTTAGAATTCCTGAACCTGGCAATGAGTACAGCAGTGCCACCAGGAGCTGGCACCCATGGAGGACACCAACCAACACTCAAGCACTCTGCTTGCTCCCTCCCTCCACCAGCTCTAACAAACCCACATTCTTGCAATCTCAGGACACACATCCTGGAAGCAAATCGAACTCTAACCTCAAAACTATTCATGCATAAAGGCATTACAAATGTCTATCAGCTTTCAGAGGACTGTCACCTTCCATGAAGGTAGGGTTACAGATGATGTTATTTGGGGCTAAAATCACAGTAAAGCTGTCAATTAAAGTGTTTTACACCCCATTTTGTGAGGTCACTTCCATACAAAGCAGTAGCCTCACACTTGCCATCAAAAAGAAGGGGACTTCACTGTACTCAGACTCATCTTTTTTTAATTTCCTTTGTTGTCCACTACTGAGGTCCCACGGTCTTTCCACAAAGCATGCTCATTTTATTTCACCATGGAATTTGAACGCCGAAGGCATGAAATTGAAATGGAGCTTCAAAAAAAACTTCATCTGACCTGCTCTCTTCATCTGAGCAAGCAGACAGATGGGCAGAGGAAGGTGTCAAGCCTAACACCAGCCTAAACCTCTTCAGGCACAAAAGCTTTCACTCTCCAGCTTGGGAGATCTCGCTTTCCTATGTTGAGAACTCGGTGTAATAGTTGTTTTCTAAAGAGAACTGGAAAACCTGCAATTAAACTACTAGCCTTTGGCTATACCCACTATGGACTTCTATGGAAAACACAGTAAACATACCAATAAAATTCATAAACAGTCTTTTACAATTTTTAAGTGCACAGTTTGCTTCAACAATAACACAGGCTAGTCAAACTTTTTTTTTTCTTCCCCATTATAATCTGGCATTGCACAATCCCAGCTCCAAGTACTGGAGTAGCTAAAGGTAACAGACAACACCGCACTCCTCACTCTCTTATTAAGAGGATGGGAGGGAAGAAAGAGCAGGGTACTTTTCAGGCATTTGACACAAACAAAAGAAATATTTACACAAAAGTGGCCAGACCACATGGTTTGGTGACACCTACAAAGATGTACTCCTGTGAGTTTAAGAGCGAGTGACACAGCTGTCCAATGAGTAATCACAGCAGGGTTTCTTACAACAGACCAAAGCTTATTTATACAAGTGGAACTTATTTTCTCACACTTTTAAAGGAATGTGAACTTACATAAGGACAATTTACGCTACCATGGGAATTCTAATTAGGAAAACCTCCCTTGTGCTAACATAAAAAGCCCTGCAACGTGTTTTATTGTCTCTCAGTAACCTAAGTGAAAAAGACAAATTTCGATTACTGCTAATGCAAAATACTTTTTAAAGTAACTCTAAAAATGAAAGTAGTTCTGTAGGTTTTTCTCCCTTGATTTTTGTTTAGCACTCTGTCACACCTGATTTTTAACTTTAATAGTGATAAAGCACGCTAATCTAAGAAACTAAGCTATGAAGTTTAGCTTAGTATCAAAAAAGCCTTATCAAAAAACCTTCTGTTCTTGTACTGAAATAGTTCAAAAGAACAGGAGGGATGAAATTTAATAGGAAGCAAAGCCAGTTGTTGAATGTAAAGCAGATCTGGTATTTAATTCGTATGCTTCAATCACATAAGCCAAAAAAAAAAAAAAAGTTTCTTTCCCCTCACACTTTCCTATACCACTCCTGGAAATATTCATCTCCCAGAGCCATTCTTGTGTTTAGTTCCATATGGTGTCAATACAGGCATCCACATTTCATCAGTAAAGCAGCATGACCTCCAGACGAGGCAATTGAACAGAATTAGCCACAACTAATTGAAAGTCTTCCTGTTTACTTTAAAGCCCTTATCTCAATCTGCTTTGGAAATGTAATAGAAAATTAATACGACTAATATAGAAGACGTCTGAGTGACAAGAAATTAAAAACAAATGCGAAAAGTCCCTCAGCTATTTTCAGGCTTCTAGAAAGCTCACATAAATGTATGCTTTGTCCACAAAAGTTTGTCACCGAAAATAAGTTTTCCACAGAGGGCACTTCAGCTCCGTGTTACTGAAGGAAGAGTCAGTGAATCCGTGACACCGGACCGAAAGGGGCAAGCTCCAGCGTTAATTAAGCTCACCGAACCCAAACACTACAAGGGAACGAAGACCAAGATCTGCACAAATAAAACCGAGACCGGTTTTCCCGGCACACAAACCAACATCACCTCGATGGCTACGGCACGTTTTCCAAGTCTTCGGAACTTTTTTTCCTCCCCCTCTCGCATCACTGAGCAGCGCTCAAGGGCCCGATTTCAGCCCGGGCCGTTATCGCCACCACCTCCCGGGGCCGCGGCCCGCCCGAGGGACGCTGTCCCGCCGCCCCCGCTGACAGCTCGACCACCGGCCACAGGTTCTGTGCCCTCCCGCCCGACGCCGGCTCCGCGACACCTCGCTGCCCGAACCTCCCGCTTCTCTACCGCCACGGAACCCGCCCGCGGACGGGACCCCGGCACCCAGGGCCAGAAGATGGCGGACGGCCTCGGGCCGGCCCCCCCAGCCCCTCGCGGTGCCTGCCGCCCCGATACTCACAGCTGCACCGCCCCCCGCGGCAGCCGCTCGGGCAGCCGGCTCAGCTCCAGGCGGCTACAGGCGACGAGATGCCCGGCGCAGCGGCAGGGTGCGGGACAGCGGGCGGCGCGGCCCCCCAGGAGCAGCAGCGGCAGAAGCAACAGCACCAGGAGGGCGGCGGACGCCGCTCGGGGCCGGCGGGGCATGGCGGGCTCGAAGCCTCTGCCCGCGCTCCCGTCCTCGGCGCTCCCTCACTGACAGAGCCGGGCGCGGCGCGACCTCCCGCCTCTCAGCGCGGGTGGCTGCTCCTGCTCATACCCCGAAGCCGCCGCCAAGGGGGGAAAGGCAA